>AWOL01S0030044.1:0-12898 GCA_000715115.1 Nicotiana otophora
TGTTCGTTCAACTAATTAAATTTATATAAATGGGTCAATCTTAGTTAACAATAATATCCCAAAGATGAAGTTCTCATAAGTGCAATAGTTACTATGTAGATATATTTTAATAGTGGCGACACCATACAACCAATACTTCAGAAGTCAATGAAAATAATGTACCATTAAATATTGTTGAATAGCAATAAATGACATTTAAGTAAATAGAATGAATGAGTCACCCAAGAAAGGATGAAATCGGTGAATGTTATTTCTGACAATGATGAGTGATGGACAATCCTTTGAATATCTGAGTTATTCTCGTATATGGTGAAAAAGTTTAGACAAGAATCTTAGTGAAAAGGTTGTGTTTGTATCCTTGCAGTGAGATTCGATTCTCTCCTTTAAAGTCAAAGTGTCTTTTATAAATGAAATATCACTTGTCCCCTATCATTGTATCTCTTTCTATTTATAGGGAACATGTTCCTAAAANGTTATTTCTGACAATGATGAGTGATGAACAATCCTTTGAATATCTGAGTTATTCTCGTATATGGTGAAAAAGTTTAGACAAGAATCTTAGTGAAAAGGTTGTGTTTGTATCCTTGCAGTGAGATTCGATTCTCTCCTTTAAAGTCAAAGTGTCTTTTATAAATGAAATATCACTTGTCCCCTATCATTGTGTCTCTTTCTATTTATAGGGAACATGTCCTATCTTGAAACTAGCCGTTATAACTCTATCGAGGGTGCTCGACCTCGACCTTGATCTTTGATGACTCTTTGACCACAAACTTTATTGTTGATTAGATCACTTTGACCCATGGCGGCCTGGAGATGCTTTATCGATGCCATTTTGACTTATATTCTAGAGATGGATTTTGGCCCATACAGTTAGTCCATCTGCTTATTGAAGCCGACTTTGCGGACGAGTTCGATGAGCGGATCGTGTTGTTGGTGGTCGAGCTTAATCAAGCGGACTACTAGGACGTGGTTATTGCAGCGAGCAGGTAACGTAGCCTTCTGTGGGCCGCACATTTCAAATGCTTCGAATTTCCCGGGCAATTGGCTAGAGTTACGCTTTCACGAGTTAGGATGATGTCATGATGTCATGCGTCACTATGATGCATATTCCCGATGCGTCATTTTATTTCTCATGTAACCTTTGATTAGACCTTCTGCTTCGGTTACGATGCCAATGTTGAGCCGTTTTCGGTTCGGTGCCATGGCCTTTATAAATAGAGGTCTTTGGACACAATTTTGGAGTTTTAAATCTTCTAACGCTTCAAAATCCCATACCTTTCTCTTGCTCTCTTCTTCTTCAAATTTCTCTTCCCTGTTTTAGCGACTTACCTTGTGCTTCATTCCCACTTGTTTGTTATTCCACTTCCTTACATTGAATCATGTCTAACGTTCCTTCTGAGGCTGGAGGGGAGTCATGTTACTCCATTGGCAATGGTGTTCCCCTCCCATGGGGAGAGCGTTCCTGCCACCGCTGAGGAGGAAACCTTCCCGTCAGTGGAGGAGATAGTTCCACGCAACCCTGATTCCAGATCCGATTTCACTAAATCAACTAAGGTCGCAACTGGAGCTTTTTGATAAGTGATGATGGTGAAGGAATTAGCGGAACTTAAGGCTAAATTCGGCCTTCCCAATCATATCAATTTGATCCCGTCCGAGGGAGATGTGGTACAGGTCCATCATCCTGGGTATTGCGCCCTCTACGCCTACCCCTTCCAAGTTGGCTATTCATTTCCCCTCCTTCCGTTGGTGGAAATCTTCTGTCATCCCTACGATGTTTTTCCTGGTCAGCTCGCATTGTACGTCTATAAAGCTATAAAGATGCTCACTAAGTTTGTTGAGCTGACCGCGGTAGACCTGACACTATGATATTTAATTCATCTGTTCGCTCCTAGCTTTTATAGGGGAACGATGCTGAACCTTCGCCACCAAGGGGGCATATTCCTGGAGGTGAAGATGGACGACAAGTCCAGTCGTCAATTCTAGTTTAACTTCTTTTTTGTCATAACCGAGGATGTTTTGTCCAATGTCAACGGTTTCCCCGAGGCTTGGAATTATACTCGTAAGTACTTTTGTTTCTCCCCCATGTTCGGTCCTGAATTTTGACTTCTCGCCTTCTTCTTTTGCAGCCAAGATCGCTTCCTCCTTTGGACGCTCATATTTCAGACTGGCCAAACAGATCCTCCCTCACATCGTAGGGGTTCGTGTGGCCAAGTTTTTCAAGAAATTCGGGCCTGCTCTCCCTTCGACTGGTAATTTCCTTTTTACCATCAACGTCTTGATTTCTTTATTCGTTTTCCTTCACTGATTTTCCCTTGACCTATTTTTCTCTAGCTTCTAGCAGGGGGTCTACGAGGAAGTCAAGATCTCCCGCGCCCTCATTTCAGAAGAGGAAGGCTAGAACGCCCTCAATTTTTGCCCCTATTTTGACCGCGACTGATCATATCTTTGTTCCAGTTTCCTCTGTTGTCGCGTCCGAATTTGTTCCAGCTTCGTCCATGGAGACTTCGGCTTCTCCTCTGTATTCTCTCATCGACGAGGACAATGAACCTTTGCCTAGTGATGGAGATCTCCTACCTCAAAAGAGAAGGTTCGTGGACGTTGGTGACGGATTCATTCGGGCCGTTGATGCGGTGGAAGGGGACTTTTCGCTACTGAGACGGCAACCATTTTTATGGAAGATGATATTGAGTCGAGTCCCGAGGTTCCGAGGTCAGGAGAGATGATATGGATGTGTATCTTCCTTATGCGGTAGTGGAAACTGAAGGGATGTTTGCTGATGTTCTTGACACTTCATGGCAAGAGGAGGCATCGACTTCTCAAACAGCTGCAGATACCTCCTTGTCGGCCAATGAGAAGGGCAAAAGTGTCGCTGAGGAGGGCGATGATTCAGGTTCCGATGTTGATGCGAACGACTTGAGGATGATAGAAGAATGGCTTACCCACCTTTAGATAAGGTTGGAGAGGTCTACGAGGACTATCGCAATCCCCATGGATCGTGACCTGTTGAAGAACACCGATGAGGTAGTCCCTGCCCTCGACCCTCTCTATTCCAAGATAGAGGGTAAGACCCTTAAAGAAATAGACGATGGTGCTTTGTCGAGGAGCATTGTTGGCCCTGCTCTTAGGGTGAGTATTTGTACTTGACCTCGTTTCTCTCTTTCTTGTTTTTTGTGTATTTCAGGGCATCCTTGGTTCTGACTTCTTTTTTCTCTTTCCTTTTTATGATTGTAGGTGGTGATTTTGGAGATTGAGAGCGCCCGCAGGGAGAAGAGGCATAAATAAATATTTGTGAAATTAAAAGATAACTATTTTGAGTATTGTGGCAACTATTGAGATCTCCACAGGCTATTTCGTGAAGGCGGCGATATGCAGGCCCTTCGGGACGAGTTGAAAGAGAAGGATGATGAGATGGTGGAGGCCATCGAGAAATGTAGCGTCCTTGAGGGGACGTTGAGGAGTAGGGAAGAGGAGCTTGAGGTCAGCAGGGGCGTGGAGGCCCAATGCACTGACCTTCAAGCTCAAGTGGTCGAGTTGCGGGGGTAGTTAGAAGAGTGTCGACTTCAGCTGGAGGCCCTCAATAGTGAGATTTCCGAGAAGCAAAAGGAGCTCAAAAAGGTAGAGTCTTCTCGTTTGGATGCTCCGAGGAAGACGAAGATGCTCGAGTTGGAGAATAGGACTCTCTGAGATGAGCAGGAGAATGATCAATCAACGGCGAGAAGAAAGATCTACTCGAGGAGAGGATCGAAGAGTTGGAGAAAGATAACTCTGTTCTTCTTNTCGAGTAGCAAAAGGAGCTCAAAAAGGTAGAGTCTTCTCCGAGGAAGACGAAGATGCTCGAGTTGGAGAATAGGACTCTCCGAGATGAGCAGAAGAATGACCAATCAACGACGAGAGCCAAGAAAGATCTACTCGAGGAGAGGATCGAAGAGTTGGAGAAAGATAACTATGTTCTTCTTGATCGAGTGGTCAATTTGGAGTGTGAAAAGGCCCAGTTACTTGCACAGTCATCCTCTTCCCGTATTTTAGATTTTCCCAATGTAACTCGGGAGTTATATGAAGAATGGATTCATGTCGAGGCCCAGTTAGATGTATTTCGAGATTTGCATGCAGCGGGGTCTGTCTCTGAGTCTGCCCTTGAAGATGTTTGTGTTAAGGCTCGTGAATCTGAGTCGTTTGTGGATATGATCCCGCTACGCCTGAGGCCGATGAAGAGGCTGGGGATGAGGGTGTAGACCGGCTTGAGGAGAACGCCTGGTATGATGTCGCTTATCCTCGGGGCGAAGGTGGCGATGGCGAGGGGGATCGGGATGGTGATGGTATCGGTGGTCAGGATGGTGACAACGTTGAAGATCGAGCTGGTGAGGGCCTTGAGGGCCGCGATGGCGGCGACCAGTAAATTTATTTTGACTTTTTTGTGTATTTTTGTCTGCGTCTTCATGAGCCTTTGTAGACAGTTTAAGTATGAAATATCAAAGTTGTTCATTGCATCTTCTTCCGTTCCTGTGGTTTATTTTTCGTACTTTTATGTATTTTTTTTTTGGTTTGCTTGTTCGCTTTTTGTCCTTCTTATTGTTGTTGTCTTTTAGCTGGATGTGGGATTGGAGCCGAATATTCATAAATCGAGTGTGTTTCTTCGTTGAAATATAAATGAGGGTCGATGAGTGTTTGATCGAGCGAGGTAAAATATAACCTTTGGTTAAATCGCGGCCGAGGGCTGGTAGGTGTTTGTTTGAGCGAGGTCGAACATGACCTTTCATTAAATCGCGGTTGAGGGACGATAGGTGTTTGTTCGAGCGAGATCGAGCATAACCTTGATACAAAAAGGAGGAAAAAGATGATAAACGTAAGTTTTTTATTACTTTGACGTTGTTGTTTTGGTTACATACTTGGAGAGAGTTACAGATTTTGAGTGTTGGCTGGCGTTCCAGT
Source organism: Nicotiana otophora (assembly GCA_000715115.1). Classification (NCBI taxonomy): domain Eukaryota; kingdom Viridiplantae; phylum Streptophyta; class Magnoliopsida; order Solanales; family Solanaceae; genus Nicotiana; species Nicotiana otophora. Next base: position 4,930 of record AWOL01S0030044.1, read on the forward strand.
CCCAGTCCCAGTCTACCTAGTCCCTTCATTGTTAGACTTGGAGAGTATTGAGGAGTCTAGTAACGAAAATAACAGGTCCCTCCCTCACGCACGTCAAGTCGTTGTGCTCCCTTTACTGCCTCATTAAAAATCTCCTTGAGAAAACCCAAATAGGGCAAAACTCAAATGAGGAAAAAAGAGTATGACTTGGGGACACTTTCTCTCAGAAGTTGAAGTATTTGAGGTGGTTGGTGCTCTAATTGTTTGGTAGTTGCTTTCCTTCCATTGTTTCTAGTTGGAATGAGCCCTCGTTTGCTTTGGCTGTGATTTTGTACGGACCATCCCAGTTTGTTCCCAGTTTGCCTTCCCAGGGTTCTCTGCTCACTTGAGTTTTGGTTTTCAACATGTAGTCCCCGACTTAAGTGGACGGACCTTTGTTTTCTTATTGTAATAGTGTTCTGCTTGTTGTTTTAGGCGACCATTCTTATGTACACCATATCTCTTCGTTCGTCGATCTTGTCGAGTTCCTGCCTTCTGCTCTCATCGTTACTCATACTGCTTTCGTGGGAATACCTTAGGCTGGGTTCTCCGACTTCGACCAGTATTACTGCCTCAGTCCCATAGACCAAAGAGTAGGGTGTCTCTCATAAGCTCGTCTTCTGAGTTGTTCGGTAGGCCCATAATACTTCTGGTACTATTTTCGGCCCACAATACTTTGGCGTCCTCGAGCTTTTTCTTCATGATGTTTAGTATGGACTTGTTGGAGGACTCTGCTTGCCCATTACCCTCTAGATGATATGGGGTTGAGAGTATCCTCTCGATATGCCATTTCTCGAAGAATTCGACGGTTTTCTTTCCCGTGAACTGGGGTCCGTTATCGTAATGGGGTCCGTTGTCGTAATTGATCTCCTTGGGTAGGCCGAATCGGCTGATGGTGTTTTTTCATATAAAGGTGATTACCTCTTATTCCCGTATTTGGGCAAATACTCCTGCTTCCACCTATTTAGAGAAAAAGTTAGTTAAAACCAAAAGGAATCGTACATTACCTCGCCTTGCTGGGAGGGGTCCCACGATGTCCATTCCCCATTTGATGAACAACCACGGGGAGGTGACTGTGTGGAGATATTCTCCTGCTTAGTGAATCATTGGGGCGTATTTTTGGCACTGTTCGCATTTCCTAACAAAGTCTGCGGCGTTCTTTTTCATGACGAGGCCATCTGCTTCGGCATTCTGCGCCCGTAAGATCTGGTCGAGCTGGCATTCGTCGAACTCAGGTAGTAGCTTACAGATCTTGGTCTGGTATTGTTGCAATCTTTGTTCATTGATTTGATAAGTCCATGTGACTTGGTTGACTACGAGCTATGAATCACAATGGAGTTTCAACCGTTTTGCCCTATACTTGAGTGCTAGCCTCAACCCTGCAATTACGGCCTCATACTCGGCCTCAATGTTAGTCGTATTCGGGCACCTTATGGATTGGCGAATTACTTCGCCTGTAGGGACTTCGAGTACGAGTACGAGTCTGGACCCTGATGCATTAGATGTGCCATTCGTGTATAAAAGCCAGAGGTATTGTGCTTGGAGGGAATCTTGGATGGCTTCCCTCTCGACTTTGGGCATTATTTTTGCACTAAAGTCGGCGATGAAGTCGACGAGCACCTGCGACTTTATCGTTGTTCGTGGCTGGTATATGATATTATGCTCGCTTAGCGCGATGGACCACTTGGCCAGCCTCCCCGATAGCTTGGGTTTATGCAAAATGCTCTTTAGGGGAAAAGTTGTGATGATCGAGATGGGGTGGCACTGGAAATAGGGTCTAAACTTTCGTGAAGCTATGACCAATGCCAGAGCTAATTTTGCAAGGTGCGGGTACATCGTCTCAGCGTCGATGAGTATGTTGCTAATGTAATATATGGGAAATTGCGCACCTTTGCTTTCACAGATCAGGACTGCATTTATCACTACTTCGGAGATGGCTAGATATATGGGGAGCTGCTCCCCAGGTTCGGGTTTCGAAAGTAAGGGTGGTGATGATAGGTATGCCTTCAGTTCTCGGAGAGCCTGTACACACTCGGGAGTCCATTCGAGGTCGTTGTTCTTTTTGAGCACGCCAAAGAATTTGTGGCATCTATCAAATGAGCGCGAAATGAATCTTGATAGGGCAGCGATTCGACCAGTCAACCCAAGAGCGCGAGATGGTAGTCAAGAGCTCAGGTATCCCTCCGATAGCTTTGATTTGGTCTGGGTTGACCTCGATCCCCCGTTGCGACACCAGAAAACTCAAGAACTTTCCCGAGGCTATGCCGAACGCGTATTTCTCCGGGTTTAGCTTCATCTCGTACCGTCTTAGTATGTCGAAAGCTACCTTCAAATGATCGATATGGTCCTCTGCCTTTATGGACTTGGCCAACATGTCATCTATATGTAATCCCATGGTCTTACCGAGCTGGTCTTTGAACATCTTTGTCCCCAATCTTTGATATGTAGCCCCCACATTTTTCAGCCCAAACGGCATGACCCTATAACAATACGTTCCTTAGTGGGTGATGAACGTGGTATTCTCCTAGTCTTCTTCCTCCATAAGCATTTGGTTATAGCCTGAGTAAGCGTCCAAAAAACTTAATAGCTCGTGCCCGGCTGTTGCATCGATGAGTTGGTCGATGCGAGGTAATGGGAACGAATCCTTCGAACATACTTTGTTTAAGTCTGTGAAGTCCACGCACATTCGCCATTTCCTGTTTTTCATTTTGACCATCACTATGTTGGCGATCCACTTAGGGTACTTTGACTCCCTGATGGAGCTGTTCTCTAACAATTTTTCTACTTCCTCGTGGACTACATCATTGATGGAGGGGTTGAATTTACGCCTAACATGTATAACTGAGGGGTGGATCGGGTCGACGTTCAATTTGTGTACGGCGATTTCCCTTGGGATGCCCGACATATCTTTGAACATCTTTGTCCCCAATCTTTGATATGTAGCCCCCGCATTCTTCAGCCCAAACGGCATGGCCCTATAACAATACGTTCCTTGGTGGGTGATGAACGTGGTCTTCTCCTGGTCTTCTTCCTCTATAAGAATTTGGTTATAGCCTGAGTAAGAGTCCAAAAAACTTAATAGATCATGCCCGACTGTTGCGTCGATGAGTTGGTCGATGTGAGGTAATGTGAACGAATCCTTCAGACATACTTTGCTTAAGTCTGTGAAGTCCACGCATATCCGCCATTTCCTATTTTTCTTTTCGACCATCACTACGTTGGCGATCCACTTAGGGTACTCCGACTCCCTGATGGAGCCGTTCTCTAACAATTTTTCTACTTCCTCGCACAATACATCATTGATGGAGGGGTTGAATTTACGCCTAACATGTATAACTGAGAGGTGGATCGGGTCGACATTCAATTTGTGTGTGGCGATTTCCCTTGGGATGCCCGGCATATCTGCATAGCTGAAGGCAAACAAATATGCATTAGTTATTAAGAATTGACTGAATTTACCTGGTTGCCGGAGTTTGCAGCCGATATAGGCCTTTTTGCTATGGCCGTTGAGGTCCAATTGAACGAGGTCGAGGTCTTCTATGGTCGAATCTGCAACCTCGACCATTTTGGGATCCATGATGACGTCTCTGGTCTCTCCTTGCGTCGACCTCGGCCCTATTGATTGCTATGCCTCTTTTTCCTTGTCTTTTTTTTGTTGGGTTGTCGTGCTGTCTAAGGCAATACGGTAGCATTCCCAGGACATGGGTTGTTCCCTGCGTATGCAAAATATTCCTTATGGTGTTGGGAATTTAATTATTTGGTATAGGTCGGAGGGGATGGCTCTCATGGAATGTATCCATGGTCGTCCCACTATGGCGTTGTATGCAGTGTCCTGATCTATGATGTGGATTGTTGTCTCCAATGTTACGTCTCCAGCCAAGACGGGGAGTGTAATTTCCGCTGACGTCCACTTAACTGTATTATTAAAACCGATTATCGTTATGCAGCGCGACACTATCTTATCCTCGAGTCTCATTTGGGTAAGTACTCGGGGATGGATAATGCATGTGCCGCTTCCATCGTCCACCATGATACACTTAACATCAGTATCTAAAATGCATAAAGTAATAACGAGGGAATCATTATGAGGAAAAGTCAAACGTCGGCATCTTACTCATCGAAGATGATACTTTTTTCTAGTCCATTGTACCGTTCGCAGGTGATAGACTACTTGAGCTTGTGAGTGGTGGTGAACTTTACGTCATTGATAGAGGCATCAAGCCACCGCGATGATCATGTTGATAGTACGAGCTGGTGATGGTGGCTTCGGCGGGCCTTGGTGTTCGCGTCCTCTGGCGAAATTATGTTTATCCTTGTCGCTTAGCAGCTCTTTGAGGTGTCACTGCCGCAACATGTTTACGACTTCTTGTCTAAGGTAAATACAATCTTCTGTTTTGTGCCCACGTTTCTAGTGGAACTCACAGAGGGTGCCGAATTTTCTGGTGTTTGGGTCTGATCTCATCTTCGGCGACCACTTCACCTTTGTTCCAAGTTTCTCCAGAGCGTTGACTATTTCTGTATGTGACACACAAAAATTGTGAGCAGATAATAAAGGGGGAACACCTCTTTTGTTCCGGTGAGTCCATGTTCTTGGCCTGGATGGGCCTTCTTCATAGCGGGGGGAAGGTGCGGCAGCTGCCCTTACATATGGCTGGTGTTGTTCCCTATTGGGTCGCTAAACCGGGTGANCAAAATATTCCTTATGGTGTTGGGAATTTAATTATTTGGTATAGGTCGGAGGGGATGGCTCTCATGGAATGTATCCATGGTCGTCCCACTATGGCGTTGTATGCAGTGGCCTGATCCATGATGTGGATTGTTGTCTCCAATGTTACGTCGCCAGCTAAGACGGGGAGTGTAATTTCCGCTGACGTCCACTTAACTGTATTATTAAAACTGATTATCGTGATGCAGCGCGACACTATCTTATCCTCGAGTCTCATTTGGGTAAGTAGTCGGGGATGGATAATGCATGCGCCGCTTCTATCGTCCACCATGATACACTTAACATCAGTATCTAAAATGCGTAAAGTAATAACGAGGGAATCATTATGAGGAAAAGTCAAACCGTCGGCATCTGACTCATCGAAGATGATACTTTCTTCTAGTCCATCGTACCATTCGCAGGTGATAGACTACTTGAGCTTGTGAGTGGTGGTGAACTTTACGTCATTGATAGAGGCATCAAGCCACCGCGATGATCATGTTGATAGTACGAGCTGGTGATGGTGGCTTCGGCGGGCCTTGGTGTTCGCGTCCTCTGGCGAAATTATATTTACCCTTGTCGCTTAGCAGCTCTTTGAGGTGTCACTGCCGCAACATGTTTACGACTTCTTATCTAAGGGAAATACAATCTTCTGGTTTGTGCCCACATTTCTAGTGGAACTCACAGAGGGCGCCGAAGTTTCTGGTGTTCGGGTCTGATATCATCTTCGGTGACCACTTCACCTTTGTTCCAAGTTTGTCCAGAGCGTTGACTATTTCTGTATGTGACACACAAAAATTGTGAGCAGATAATAAAGGGGGAATACCTCTTTTATTCCGGTGAGTCCATGTTCTTGGCCTGGATGGGCCTTCTTCATAGCGGGTGGAAGGTGCGGCAGCTGCCCTGACATATGGCTGGTGTTGTTCCCTATTGGGTCGCGAAACCGGGTGATCCCTCCTGATGTTGTATCTTTGTTCTTTTCTGGATTCGATTTGTACCGAGGTTAGTCGGTGAGTTGGTCTGTTGAGGTCGTCTTTATCTACTGGGACCTCGGTGCAATAAGCATTATGGATTTCGTCCCAAGTGGTTGGAGGATATTTCATCAATCGGTTCAATAGTTTTTTAGTCGCTCTCGAACTATCTCTACTCAACCCGTTCTAGAAGGCCGCGACCGCCATCCCTTCAGATACGTTCGGCAGAGTCATCCTTACTCTGTTAAATCGGGAGAGGAAGTCCCTTAGTCCCTCTCCCAAGGACTGCTTGATAGCGAATATGTCGTTTACTCTTGCTTCGGTCTCTTTGGCTCCAGCATGGGCAGTTACAAACTTATCGGCCATTTCCTCGAAAGTCTCTACGGAACGGGCTGGTAACTGTGAGTACCATGTCAATGCTCCTCCCGTAAGGGTTTCGCCAAACTTCTTCAACAAAATAAAGGACACTTGTTCCTTTTCCATCACGGTGGTGACATAATAGGTCACATGATCCTCATGATCGATCGTCCCGTTGTATATCCTAAGGTAGGGCGGTATTTTGAAGGTCTTTGGTATGGCGTGCGGGGGTGCGTTATCGCTGTACGGCTGCTCTACGAACCTACCGGCGTTCCTTTTTGGCAACAACTTAGGAGCGCCCGGTACCTTGTAGACTCGTTCTTGGTATTCTTTCATCTGATCTTGGAGTGCTTTGTTTTCATTCTCCATTTCTTCCATCCTATTTAGAACGATAGTGTGGGCACTGTCACCTACACTGTTAATAATATTGTGAGTTATACCTGTCATCGGAGGGCTTGGTCGGTTGCAATGCTCGTCCGTTTGTTGTATCATGCAAGCTCTTGCGGTTTCTGTAGTCATTCCTGGAACGGGTCTGTTGAGGACGTTCACCAGCGTGTCGGTCAGCCATGCTTCGAGGAGTTTTTTCACAGCTGGGGGCATCCCTTCCTCTGTGGATGTGGAGGCTCCTTTTCCACTAGGTTTGTTTTGCTGCAGTGGGGGGAGGCGACCTCTCGCGCCTAGGGGAAGCGCTGGGCGTCACGTCCTCGCCCACAGTTTCGTAGCTCTCGTTGATAGCATTCATGAGGTTGCTGGGGAGATCACTTGTTATTCTAGTCTTCTCTCCTTGGTTACCTGCCATGTTGGTTTCTGTACGTACAAAGAGAGAAGAAGATCTTTGGGGTTTGTGAAGTTAGTGACTTGTGTTAGTTACAGATCTGAAAGAAACTATAAAATTAACAAAGAAATCCCCACAGACGACGCGAAATTGTTTGACCAAAAAATATGGATCTTGGTTAAACTATTTAAATTTATGTAAATGGGGGTCAATCTTAGTTAACAATAATATCTCAAAGATGAAGTTCTTAGAAGTGTAATAAATATTATGTAGGCTGCATACAACCAATACTTCAGAAGTCAAAGGAAATAATATAGCATTAAATATTGTTGAATAGCAATAAATGACATTTAAGTAAATAGAATGAATGAGTCACCCAAGAAATGATGGAATCAGTGAATGTTCTTTCTGACAATGATGAGTGATGGGCAATCTTTTGAATATCTGAGTTATTCTCGGATATGGTGAAAAAGTGTAGACAAAAATCTTAGCGAAAAGGTTGTGTTTGTATTCTTGCAGTGAGATCTGATTCTCTCCTTTAAAGTCAAAGTGTCTTTTACAAATGAAATATCACTTGTCCCCTATCATTGTGTCTCTTTCTATTTATAGGGAACATGTTCCTAAAAACCTTAACAGTACAAGTGCAGAGAATACCCACTAGAATATTCTCTTTTGTCTTATCTTGAAACTAGCCGTTATAACTCTGTCAAGGGTGCTCGACCTCGGCCTTGATCCTTAATGACTCTTCGACTTCATTGTTGATTAGATCACTTCGACCCATGACGACCTGGAGGTGCTTTACCGATGTCATTTTGACTTATATTCTAAAGATAGATTTTGATTCATACACTATCTAGCTTTGTTTATAGCTTTAATTTGTTTACTAATGTACTCATTGGAGTTGAACGTGTGCCCTTGTTAAGTGTATCTAGCTAACTCTTCTGCTCTATTTAAAGTACTTGAGCATTCAATTAATACTTGTGATTCTCAATTAGGAGTATCTCACTAATTCAAATAGAGGTGACTTCGAAATATCAACAGAGAGTTATATGATGAATGACAATACTCATTACACAATTTTTTTCATATAAGGAGAAAAAAGCTTACAACAAGTAAATAGATTTCTATATTGTGAAATACAAG
>AWOL01S0030052.1:5816-61132 GCA_000715115.1 Nicotiana otophora
GGCGAGAAGTTTGACTAGACACATATTGCTACACCCTCAAGATAAAACTAGATATTTTCGTATGAAAGCTTTGGCCGAGGGGACAAGTGCACCTAGTCAGGTTACTCTTGTTACTCCTTCGCCTAAGCTTCCTCCCATCGAGCCCAGTTTACAACACTAATCTTGTGATTACTATTGGATCATTAGACGGTGAGACAAAATAGAAACTAACATAAAGGAAGAGTTATGGTTTTATTATTGGTCGTTAAATGTGCCAAGACTAATAGAACGAATCTGCTGTGTCCCCTCCTCGCCAGTCGCCAGTCTAGCCATTAGATTAGAAATACTACAACCCAGATATTTAACTGCAACAAGACATTTATTTAACTGCAATACTATTCACCACCTAGTAAGGGCAACGGTTAAGAAATCTTAGAATAGATATCATAGACATCAGGTGGAATTAGAACTTAGAACATTAGCAGCATAAATGACATTTTAGCAATTTGTTCTCAGGCAGTGAGATCTAACACGAAAACCATGATTATGCAAGCCAACCAGCCAACAGATGGAAAGTCCGCCTACGGGGGTTAATCATAACACTAGCTACTATAGCACATGAAAAGATCAGTGCTTCCTACAAATGTCTGTTACACAATAAGCTGCAGTCCTGCACTGAAACCTGGCATTTCTAGTTCTCTGACTTCCTAGCGAGTGAGTTTAACCACAAAGTGGAACATTAACAATAAATTACAGCTGGTCGAACTCATTATGGAACACAATTCAGACATCAGCTGAGGAAGAAAGGGTCGGATCTCGAGATAAGACAATATAGGATACCTTTCCTTGGAATGTTCTATATTTTCAGGCCTCTACACCTTGGCCAGAAGGCTGTTTTTCGCCCTCTTCAGCATCTCCTTCCTCTTCCTCTTCCTCGTCCTCGTCATCAGCCTCATCGGCTAACCTAGTGAGCTCATCCTGGATCATATCCTTTACAGATGACTTTCTGGGCGTAAGATCTGTATCATACCGCTTGGCTGAAAATGAAAAAAAATCGTGAGTTGAATTCTGAAACTATGACCTCTTAGCGGATGTGAGATCAAGTTTCTCAAACTCTTAACTTAGTTGACTACACTTGTCTTTCAAAAATCAGCAAGATCTCCATTTTTTATCAGACTACAAAAGTTGTACAACCAAAGAAGAGAGAAGCCATCTTAACAGGACACTTACCGAGTATCTTCAGAATGTCAGTAAAGGTGGCCTGCAGCATAAAAAAAGAAACGAAGTCAGCCATATGGAAAAGTAAATCCCATTCCGGGACTATGATGATCAATATGTGATGGCCAAAAAGCACCATCTGAAAAGGTCCAAACAGAAACAATTCCTCTTTTGCTTCTTTATAATGGTAGTGTCTGGGCCAGCTTGCACACACCTAGACTATTCGACCAGGTACCCACTACCTCCCACCATGGGTACCGAGTAACTCTACCCACCAAAGCTTAGGCATATGGAAAAGCAATCTAAACAGGGAAGTTAACAATTGAGATCTGCTAACAAGGAAAGAAACAAAGATCATAAAATTGCAGATCTATGAACACCAGAACTTAATAAAAGTTTATTCCTCACCGTGTTAAAGTCAACTTCTTTTAGAATTTCACAAATTGCAGTTCTGAGTTCATCATCACTTGGCCTCAACTTATCTACTTTGTTACCATCCTTTCCCTTCAGAACCTTTTTCCCTACACATTCAGAAAAGCTAATAAAGAAAGGATTTAACTTAAATAAATAAATACAGAAAGGAGAAATTTATGAAAATACTCATATATAGATCTTTGATCATCTTGACAAGAATTTTCTACACACAAATGGAAGTAAATAATGGTTCTCACCAGTATTGTTTTTTGAAGTAGGCTTCTTTGGTGTAGATGACTTTCCCTTAACCACTTCAGTTATTTTCTTCTTTGAATACACTTTGGGATTTGCATCATTGCTACCATTATGCTTTGAGCTTTTAGATGATTTTGAAGGTGTTTTTTCGGGTGAAGGACTTGGTCTTGTAGAGACTGGTGTTTTCTTGGTTTTAACTTTTCCACCAGGTTCCTTATTTGACAATGATTTATTTAAACTTTGCTTATTCTTCTTCTTGTCCTTCTCAGACTCATCTTCAGATTTACCGTCTTTCTCCTCACTTTCAGCTTGATTTGATGTCTCATCATCTGATCTCTCATGAACACCATTAGCCTTTATCTTTCCCTCCTCCTGGTCATCTTCTTCCTCTGATTCACCTTTTGATTCGTGCACCTTCTTCTTCTTCTGAGACTTTTTAGATACACTCTCAGTCCTGCGACTCTGCAGAATATACCAGGCAGAGAGATCATAATAGGAGAAGTCTCCACAAGCACAAACATATCGTTTCACGAATCTCCCTTTTCTTCCAGATTCTCTAGTTTCTTTTTGAAATTTGGAAGGATGAAACAATCTCAGTTGCAAAAGTTAAAATGCATTATTTAAGGGTTCACAAAACCACGATACAAAAAACACTTACCACAATAAACAAAGGGGTCGTTTGGTTATCGGGATAAGGATATTGACCCCGGGATAGAATTTGGGATTGTATTTATCCCATGTTTGGTTACAGGTATTTACCTAATACCGGTAAAAAATTTATACCAAAACGATGGTATTAGCTATCCATATAGAAGGTGGGATAGCTAATCCCGATCGGATATCCCGGCCCGTGGAATATCCTTGATTATCCCACAATTGAACCAAACGACCCCAAAGAGAATAAATTCAGACACGTATAGCATGTATCCTGGCAGGAAAAACTTTAGCATTTTGTTTGATAACTTTTTGTCTTCTTTTCAGGAGGCTAAAATGATTTCACACTCGCTCATCCCAAGACCAGAACTCAGTAGCTTCAGAGGGAAAGCCACTTCAATCAGCAAAATTACTTTCAAGAAGACAGAAATAATTGACAATTTTAATACCAGTAAGCCAGATGATGTGATTTACCGTCTCAAACCTCAAGGGTGTTGATGCAGAAACTTAAATGCAGTAAATGGAAGGCAAAGATAAGACTACAAGCAGATGGTGTTACTGATGTAGTAAGGCCAAAACAGGTTACAGCCATTTAGCTAAAAATTATCCACTAGGTGATGGCTTGCAATTAAATCATGCTCAAATGTAAGAGTGATACCTTACTTGAACCTTTGGAACTACCAGTTGCTGATGAAGGACTTTCTTTCCTCACTCGTTCACGCTTCTTTCCTTTACTTGGCTGCTAAGTGCACCAGATGAATAAGCATACTATGCAACAACTGGAAGAAGTCACAAATACTTCATAGCAATCAAAATGGTTTTGCAACCAACCTGGTCCTTTTCAGCAAGCAACTCAGAAGTCATAGAATGAGGAGCTTCCAGAAAATCCATCAACTGTGATACTACGTCTTCCTGACACATAAAACACAGATTAGCTAAGAATCTTTGAAGGAAGATAGCAGACAAATACTTAGCTGTAGTGTCTGTTTAGAGCTGCTTAATATGGTGCGAGGTGACAACTTTAGAACCAACATGTCATGAAAAGTAAAAATACTGACTAAATAATTTTCCAAGTCAAAATTTTTTAGAAGATATCTACCCCTTCCATTGGTATACCCTCATAAGATACGACGACACAAAAGTAAGAAGAAATAACTAACGACATAGAAAGCCTAACGTGCAGTGGTAATACATGAACACACCTTTTTTGATGTAGCCTTAGCAACAGGTATATCAAGTACATCACACAATTCCAACAGCTTTTCTTTCACACATTTCTCAAGCTTTTCTTTTACTTTCATCTTTTGTTTTTCCTGCAATAATGTAGTATAAGACACTGAGCTCAAGCATTTTTTCGAATCATTAGAACGAAGATTACTCAAATCAAATTAAGATCCCAAGAACGAAATAATGAACAAGATATTGGCAGTCCCGTATGCAAGCAATGAGAAACTTTACATTCATATACTGCCTATCCCAGCCTGCCATAACCACCACTAGCACCCCCCCCCCCAAAAAAAAGGAAGAAGGGGAAAAAAAGGATAGTTATCTCTCTTAAGAACTTTCTATAACAGGAGACTCATTAATTACCTCATTTTCATGCCAGACAAAGCCAGAAAACCGTAAAATATTACTCTTGAACTGAGCTGCCTGCAAAGGACAAGAACTATAATCACAGTATCAACAGAAAGAGATTGAAGAAGAAATCAGGAGCAATTAGCATATTGTCCTCAAAAGTTCCTAAAGACATTTCTTAGATCCATGAGTAGGGAGCAAGCAACTTGCACAAAATTCATAAAGCAGACAAGATGCAGCCAAAATGCTTATACTACTGTGCCTCAATCCCAAGCAAGTTGGGATATCCTAACGGTTCATGTTGCTCCATTTAAGCTCTATCATAATCCAATCCAAGATTATATAAAATAAATATTAAAAAAAAGGGAACACACTAGAAGTTTTCTACATTTTCTACCGGCATAGAAATCTCAGACAATACTAAAAGACTTTTGGAAAACATTGGACCTCAAGTCCTAAAGTAAACATACTAACATGACAGAACTTAATCTCAACTAATTGGTCTCACCTATACAATCCCACATGTTTAATTCTAAAAACTTTTTTCTTAAAAATTAATTAGAATTTTTCATAGAGAATATTACCGAGATTTTATTTTTACTAAAATTAAAAAAAAAAAATTTGATTTGCTAGAACAAAAGAGCCCTACATTCATGATACTCTGGTCATTCTCATGGCCAGTTATTGCTAATACAAGTACTTTTCTTTCGCATTTGAACTGGCATAAGTGATACATAGATTCCCACATAAGCTATTTAGGTAAGTATTATTTATGCAGAGTTCAATGCCGGAAACAAAACATAGGCAGAGATTTTGTTGAGAAATTATTCCAAGTATCCGCGCCACATTAGTAATGCAAAGCTCTATGCTGAAACCAAACAAGACCTAGCAGTTCAATTCCAACAAAAATTGGAGAATTGAAAAGGTATGACTGTCTAAAACGAAGCTCAGGTTTACATAATTTGACCATAAATGGACACAGAACACACACAAGGAAAATCATAGCTTCCTTCTTCTCTCAAATACATGTCGATATCCCCATAGAAGAGAAAATTCAACAGCAATACTGAAGACACCTAACCTTTGTCAGGAAGGGGAGAATTAAGAATGTAAGGCATTTGATTTAGCATGTCAATCAGAACACAACAGGGTAAGCAGAAACCATACGACAAAGGGAAACCAATGGAAAGAAATAAGCTATAAATAATAATGTCACCTTTCCTCGCCGTCCAAAGAGAGTTGTGTGCAGCAATTTGAGAGTCTCATCAGTCTTCCTTTTGGATAATTTGTATGCCACTGAAGTTACATTAAGAAAAAAGGATTTTACAATAGTTACATAAATTTATTTGCATCAACACATCATAGGGGGGAAAAAAGAAGAGAGAAACACAGAATAGCGGAAACAACATTGGATGAGAGAGACACCAAACAACTTCAGTAGCAAAGTGCCGGTGATTAGGACCCTCCAATAACCACATTCTCATACACGAAGGGGCAAATGAAAGTGGTGCATACGAAAAGAAAATCGAGTGAGAGGGGTGAAAAAGCAGAGATTAAATCAAATACCTATAGCTGTAGAACATAGACTTGCAGAAAAGAAGGTAATAGAACAAAAAGTCATTAAACCCCCATACAACGTAAATGAGAACAAGATAAAAGCAAAATAGGTACTCGTCTATTCTTTTGACACACAACCTTAAGAAAGTAAAGTTTTACCCTAAGAAAGGTAAAGAGAGTCAAACTCACAACCCATAGTACAAGTAAACATTTTTCGTACCAATTGAATTTAGTTCACAATTAAAATAAAAGTAATTTGCACAAATATCAATGGTATTCCTCACTGTTTAGTACAATGCATTTTTTGTGATCCAGATGAAGCTCTATCCAAGAAAACAATTGAAACTGGGTGGCAGCTCATCTGGGTTATATGCTTTTCATTTTCCTTGTAGTTTCCACTGTGCATGACAGTCCACCACGTTTTTCAGTTCCACTGACTTGGAAACGGGTTTGGTTTATGCTGGCTAGACCCGGGTAACCATAACTATCCAAATGTGCACCGTGCCGCATGATAACAACAGGAAGAGTGAATTTCCTGGATACCAATTGTTCTGACCAAGTACGTTCAGGCAAAACAAATTGGCATAGGGAAGTAGCCCAGAGGTTTTGAGCTCTTCATTTTGTCATCAAAAGATTCTTCAATGTGGGACTTTTTGGCATGATTATTTATTTCCACCAATGGTTTTGTATATTATCCTGTTTATGGAATAATGCAAGTATGCCATCCAATAATATAGCTTGCTCTCTCTCCTAGATGCTAAGGGCCAACTTGTGGTTGCATCATTATTTCTAAGGTACCAAAAAACAAAAGCGGACCACTAAAACCCGAAATAGCTGGCGAGTATTGTAGACAATTCAGTAAGCATACCTATGACTGGAAGCCATGAGGGAGACAGAAAGAGACCCACCACTAGAGGGGAAAAAATCGTAAGAAAAATACGAATAAACCCTAATCAAGTTACCCAGCAAAAGTCTAATCAAGGAAGCATCAATAAATCTGATACAGCCTCATTAATCATGCTGAAGCTAAAAGATGAGGCGAAAGATAGTAAATCATGCCAGCCCCAGTGCCGATCACCTCCCTTTTTTTTTACTTAACATGATGAAGGAGAATCACTAGTTTGAAAATTGAGGAACTTGAGATGCTTTGAAGATATATATAATCATATTCACAGCATAAAGTATATTTTTCTTTTACTTTTGGTGTAGAACCGAACTTGCTACTGAAGCTGAATCTATTTTAGAGCTCCTAGAATCCTTGCAGTTTTTGACAGGGGTGTACTTTTGCTTTCTCACTTTTGCCACAATGTACATATCTCTAGCAGTCTCAGTGTCATATGAATAAAACCGTATCATTTCAACCCCAATAAAAGACACTTGTTTGGTTCCTTGGTTGCTTGTTCCACCTCCGTCAGGGGGAGAATTTTCAGCGGTCAAGACTTGGATTTAAACTCAGTTACTTGATTGCTCTATGACTCGCTTCAACCGAAGATTCTGTCGATAGTAATTATTCTTCTCTCAGTTGTAGTTCTCCTTCCCATTTGCATCATTGTCTATTGGTTGTCCTTCCATGCGAAATAAACTAGCAGCTTGATTCTGTTAGTTAACAGAAACCCAAAGTTCAGATCACTAATGGCCTAGTTATGTAAAAGGTGTTAAAAGCATATTCTATTGGCATAGCAACATCTGCCCCAACTCAGCAAGAATCTTTCCTGCCTAGACAATACCCTCAAGGCCTAGAAGTCTCTTTAGTGGAAGACAGATTGTACGGGGAGTAATAACTAATAGCATAACTATTATGTAAAGCTCTACTTTTGGTACAAACCAACCAGGGTGGTTGGCGGTCCTAGATTCCGGTCTTAGATCCACCTTTGCAGTTTAAAATTTCCCATAACAAGATCCCTCAAATAGCTCCACAAAATTCTTGCAGGAAGAAAATACATGCTGACAATCATCATATCCAGGAAAAACAAATTTGGAAATGCTATTCTATATAATTTCCTCTTGCACCCAGCACAAAATAGATCACACTTCCATCCTTTTGAGCTAAGCAATTGTAAACAGGCACCCGAATGAACTTAACACTTGCACACTAAATTATGGACAAACAACTAGGAAGTAACATTGTTCTGTGTACATATGAAAAGGCAAAGCAGAAATCACTTCTCTAACTGGCATCTTAAATCTATCTCCTTTGGGATATGTAAGCAGATCTATGAGCACATGTTATAATCAGTGAACGAGTAAGTAATATACCATTTGGGATATCTTTCAGTGCAGTTCCACGACCCTGCAAATCAGATGGATCATTAATTTAATTCCACTAACAATAAACTACTTGCTGTCCAGGCCCAAAATCTGGAATCATAGAAGGGGGATTAAAAACAACAAAGTTAGTACTGCTATCATGGAACCTTTTCAATATGGATATCCTTGGTGGCTTCTCCTTCAATAGATGCAACCAGCCTTTCAACAGATTTGCGTTGGCGTACAGGGCGTTCAATTGTTGAAGCTGGAGGTGTTTTAGGCTCTTGCTCCTTCTTGTCCTCCACTTGCCTTTTCCTCTTCCTGTCTTTCTTCGGAGCACCACTCTCAGACTCATCACTCTCCTTTGATCCTTTCTCAACTTCATGCTCTTCAACGCTTTCTTTTTCCTCTTTCTGTACGTCGGCCACATCTTTATCTTGTTTTTCACTTGTTTCTTCTTCCATTAGCTCAATCTTGGTTTCTGGCTTCTCTTCCGCTCCTTTGCTTTCCTTGTCAGCTTTCTCTTCTTCTTTATCTTCCTTGCTTTCTTTCACCTCTTCTTTGTCTATATCCATGTTCTCAATGTCCTTTTTATCACCCTCTTTTTTCTCTTCTTCTACTTCTTTCAATTCATCCTTTTCAGCATTCTTCTTCTCTGTAAAGGCTTCACTCTTGTCTTCCGCTGCCACGTTTTCTTTGGAAGATGCCTCAGCCAATTCAGAGACAGTTTTGCCCTCTCCCATAACTAAATTTCTACTCCTAATAGACCCCAAAAAAGCCCTCGATCGTGTAGCAGAAGATAACCTGCATATGTATCAAATCGTAAGATTGAAGAACTCAGGGAACTGGCTACTAAAATACGCAAAGTTTTGTGGCAATTGCAAAGAACCAATGAAGCTTAAAGAGAAAAAGAAGCAATATTTTCTCCAAAACTACATGCAAATGATGCATCCAACATGTTATCAGATACCTCAAACTCTTCACACACACACCCACAAAAAAAAATAAGTTAAGGTCAGCCAGATGAATTGTCTACGTAATTTACTATTTTACATTGGCCTCGACCTGGACCGGCTATGTTCGAAGAGTCAACCCCAAAAAGTCAATTGACAAAAAATTCATAATTTTAATTTTACCTGAATTTGTTTTTAGAAAAAAAAATTAAACTGCAAAAAAACTGAAAATTTTAAATTCGGCTTAAATTTTAAGCTGAATTTGCATGTTATCAGTTACCTCACAAACACACACACACACACACACACACGCAAGTTAAGGTCAGCTAGATTAATCCTCTACATTATTCACTATTCTGAAGGGGAGCCTTGGCGTAACTGGTAAATTTGCTGTCATGTTACCAGGAGGTCACGGGTTCGAGCCGTGTAAACAAGACTCTTGCAAAAATATAGGGTAAGTCTGCGTACAATAGACTCATTTGGTCCGGCCCTTCCCCGGACCCGCGTGGGGCCTAGTGCACCGGGCTGCCCTTTATTATTCACTATTTTACACTCCATCAACCTAAACCAGCTATATACAAAGGAGTTAACCCCAAAAAGACAATTGACAAAAGAAATTCATAATTTTAACTTTTACCTGAAAATTCGAAAAAGAAAAACCTAAGCTGCTAAAAATCCAAGCTTTCAACAATAATCCAATTCACGGACATTAAGAATGTAAATATTAAGCTAAATTTGCATGTAATTAGTAAGAAATTAAGTACTTACAAGGAGTTGAGAGCTAAAGTTTCTGAGTTCCTACTCTCGTCAGTGAGAACCTTTGCCGTTTTACTTCATGCAGCGGACTTCAGTTCCGGATTTTAAATAGTGTTAATTGTCATTGTCGGATTAATATGCGCACGATTCTGGAAATAGGACCGAGACCGACGGTTGTGATCGCTTTGCCGCCCAGTTGGCGGTGGAGATTGCTTTTATTTAGTTTCGACATGTAAACCATATAATTTCAAAGATAATCACACTAATTGTACCATTTTATATGTTGAGTATTAATTTTTTTTTTAAATTATACTTAAGGCAAGTCGAATCCTAGTTATACTCTAATTAAAATGGTCTCCTAGTTTTACTGATAACTAAAATTATTTTCTTTGACTTGTTATTTACTAATTAATTCTGACACCTTAAATATTTTGAATTTTGGACTTGAAAATTTCTTTTTGATCTGGGTGGTCGAAGAAATTTTTTAAAAAAATCTAGTTGATAAGCATCCAAAGCTTTCTTTTCTATTTTGTGATGCATTTGTTTACTTTTTATGGTTTAGTCGCCATAAAACCTAATAATAATAATGCACAAAATTTTATGTAGAATAAAAAGATAAAAAAAAAGTTTGAATTAACCAATATTTTCGATGAAAAAAGTAAATAATAATCTATCTGGCTTTAACAACTCACTTTCTTGTTTATTACTATTACAATACTACAGGAAATAAAGTTTTATGTCACAATATCTGTAGCGACCTCTATAGTCGCCAGTCGCCACCAAAAGTAGTATTATATGTTGTTGTTTGTAGTAGCGACCTACTTTAACATTTACTGTACGGACCATTTGTATTTCTTTGACGAGCTTAGTCGCCACAAAAGCTAATAATAAATTAACAAGAACAAAACAACAAGGGCGGACGCACATTCACATATCCATGCCTTGGTGAAATTTTTAGACAAAGTTTGTATAAGAAAGATAATATATTTGGATTCAACAACTCACTTTCATATTTGTTACTGTTAAAGCATTACATAAAATAAAATTTTCAGTACTAAATATGCCTGGCGACACCTTAGTCGCCGCCAAAAGTAACGTATAAAAGGTTTTCAATGACGACCCATATAGTAGCACCACAAGTTATGCTATATATGTCGCCTTTTCAAGTGGAGGCCTAGCTAAAATCGTTTTTGTGACGCATTATTTACTTTTTGTGGCGATTTTAGTTACTGTAGCGATCTTTTGTGGCGACTATGACGACTAATTTAGTCGTCACCAAGAGTTATGCGATATGTCAGCGTTGAGAGAGGCAACCAACTAAAGTCATCTTTGTGGCGCAATATTTATATTTTGTGGTGACTAAAGGTTTTAGTCGACCCTTTTAGTCGCCACCAAAAGTTATATTAATATGTCGCCAGCCTAGCTAAAATTTATTTGTGCACAATGTTTACTTTTGTGGTGAGCTTAGTCGCCAGAAAAGCTAATGATAGAACTATAATACCAAAGGAATATATGACATTACTTTTGGCTGCCAGAAAATCATCACTGAATACTTTAAAACTTATTTCCTGTAGTGAATAATTTTGAATCAACATTCAGATCATCAGCTTTTTTGGATGCTATCACCACCATTATATTATCAATCATTATAGGATTTTGAGGAAGCAACGACAAAGAAAGCAACTGGGCTAGACCATAATGTAGTTCATAAATCATACATTCTTTTCTGCCTATGAAAGAATGTTCATATCTCAAATTGGTAAATCTATTTCACTGTATAATCAAAATCAAATAATGGCTTGTTGTCTTTCAAGTTCCACCAGAAAAAGGCGCTTCACAGTTTCTGTAAACAAACTTTCAGGAGAAACTCAATTCAGATTCAAGACTACAATAACCGAGTCGAATAGCCCACCAGCAAAGCCACAATAACTGTTGTTTTTACCTTAATTTACACTGCATATACAGGGTGCATTCTATGAAGTGGATAAACTGAATATCACTCGGTTACCTGTCGAAAAACACTCACGATATGATGAAATGAGTACCAGACTCAAGACTCTGCCGAAGTTCATGGAAATAGGGTGACACACTAGCTCGATATGGAATTTTAGGTAGTACTGCAGTCGCCTTCCCATTCAAGATGATTGAGCAAGTGTCAAATCTGCAGTAGACAAAGTTCCAGATTGGTCGACATCAAGATTCTCAAACTCGTCCAATAAAAGTGAAACATCGTCTTGGTTGATCTTCCCCATCTCCTTAAGTTTATAAACCACAAATTCAGCAGCCCTTCGCATATGAAAAGTGAAGAAAAATTAGAATAACTTGATCTTGGAGTTGAAACACACTGGTTGAGTAGAATATAAAAGTACTCCCTTTCTCCCAATTTATGAGATACTCTTTCCTTTTTAGACTGTCCCAAAAGTAATGTCACCTTTCTATATTTAGAAACAATTTTACTTTAAAATTTCCCTTTTATCCTTAATGACATGATTTAAACCACACAAATATATAAGGTTTGTTTTAAACCACAAGTTTCAAAAATCTTCATTTATTTCTTAAACTCCGTGTCTAGTCAAATGGTTCCACGTAAATTGGGACGGAGGGAGTAGTTCTCATTTGACAGATTCAACAGGCTAATTATTGGTAATAGGTTTTTAAGATTTATATAACTTACCCTACAAGCCCATCATTATCAAGATCAGCTTCTTCCAAGTCTACATTTGTCATCCTTCTTGTAAGAACCAACTTCACCAGCTCCTTCCGTCTCTTTTCTGTGTTCACCTCAGCAATATAAAGGAAGAACTGACCCAAACAAATGGTGCTAGTCAAAATCCAAAACACAGCAAAAATGCGCCCCGCTCTTGTTGAGAAGCTTTTGTCTCCATATCCTAAGGTTGTGATGGTAGAACAGACACAATAAAAGGCATCAATGGTACTTAACTTTTCTACCTTGGCAAGGAACACCGTTCCAACAACCATTAGCACCACGAGAGAGACCGTTGTGACAAGGCACTTGTACCTTAATTTGTTTGTTTCAATTTCTTTTAGAATTTCACTAGGACTAACTTTACGACGCACATGCATTGCTTTGATTAATAGTGTTTCCTGCTTCTCCACTAGGTAATCTGCTCCTTCACTTAAAACCAGTCCGACAAGGGCCATCCCGGAGAAAACAAAGACGGAAGCAAGCAGTTTAGAAGTTGTACTATCCGGCACAAGGTCCCCATATCCAACAGTGGTCATTGTCACAACACAGAAGTAAACAGAATCAAGAACTCCGTTTACTTTCT
Organism: Nicotiana otophora; assembly: GCA_000715115.1. Taxonomy (NCBI): domain Eukaryota; kingdom Viridiplantae; phylum Streptophyta; class Magnoliopsida; order Solanales; family Solanaceae; genus Nicotiana; species Nicotiana otophora. The sequence continues at coordinate 18,715 of AWOL01S0030052.1, forward strand.
TTCCCTCAATCTGGTTCTGAACAAAGTAAAAGCACATGGTACCAATAGCCAAGTATATAACCAAGTAAAACATGACTTTTCTGAAACTCGGATGGAGTTTATCCAAAATTGAATCAGAACGTGGGAGTGATTGGTTGTCCTTTGTGTCATTTATCTCTCCAGGAAAAAATTCGGCCATAGGAGCACTTTTAAATCGGCGTAATCTTCTTCTCATTGGGTCAACATTTTGACAGGTTTGAGGCGGCAGATGTAATAAAGGCTGCTTTATGTTGCTGTCTGCCATTTCAAGCAGAATCAAGTACCTCTACAAACGCTGAAAGAAATCAAGGATACGGATGCTGTTAGTTCAAAAATCCCAACCATTACGCTAATGAATTGTGATTTTTCAGTAGAGAAGCTCCACTTTTAAGCCCAAAAAGGAAAACTAGCAAGATTGTAAAATAATATTAAGTCAATCTTCTCACACTATTCATACACAATTGCACCTTGCTTTTCAGAAACACAACTTAGCATTTAAAGTGTGAAAGGAGTCGAAGACTGGAGAGCTGCAACTTATAACGAACTCATAAGCATACTACATTCTCAAAAACTATGGTTTTCAGTACATAATACCACAAAACTGTAATGCAACTTGTGTTGGCATTATTAAGGCCTATGACAATGTCACATACTAGGTTACCATCCTTTTTTAAGAATTTCCAGCATAATTATCAGTTGGGTCTTCCTATGCATTACTTTACAAACTCGCCTGGTTGCAGATTGCATATCTGCTTATGTTCTAATTCTAGGATATGGAGGTATAGTCTGATCCACTCGATGCTAATATTGATCGCAATCTGAAGAGGTAACTGCTAGCGATGCGGTCACATGCATGCTTCTTCTTGCTAGAGAGAGATGAATTTTCTAATATGTTTGGTGACTATGCTGAAAAGGCTGACTTCAAAGGGAACTTATCTTTCAAATATTTTGGAAGTCTCAAACTACTAAGTTAACTCCAAATTGTTTCAGATTTAAATGGAAAAAGGAATGGTGTAAACTTAACAGCTGAAAGATATCAGCTGTCTTATACGTTTTTTTTGGATAAACGAGAAATCCCCGAGGGCGATCCAGCGCACAGTTCGAAACTCAGTAGATAATGGGCCCACTCCTCTACCCGTCTCGAGTTAAATACCAGGCTTTTGTCTGCGGCGGGGTTCGAACCCATGAGTGCACCTAATACACACATCACACATTGCACTCTTACCACTAGACCAAAGGCCCGAGAGCAATATGATCTATCTTATACTATAAGAGCTTTTCTATTTAATATAGTTTCTTTTGCATCCCACAGGATCAAAAGTCAAAACCTCTGGAGAAAGATGTGTGGCAAATTGAAGGTGTTAAGCACTCCTCCAGCTAAAATTCATTCTGTGTCAGATTCACAAACAAATGAGGACGGTGGCTTGGGTTTATACTAGCTATGAATGAAGCTAAGGTTCACTAACAACCAGTAGGTACAAGTTCAACCGAACACAGTATTTTTGACACTAAACATGGATATTTATGTGAAAAGGACTAATTTCAAAATTAGATAAGTTCATAACTAAGAATTCTAAAGTCTTAACCCATCAAGTTTAAATCCCGGATCCGACTCCATAAGCAATAAATCTCATTTTATGCCAAGAAAGAAAGATTTTCAGTACTAAAATCCTGTCTTTCTTGGCTTTCAGTTGGAAAACTGTTTTTGCAAAATGATTTTTTTTTTAATTTGGGAAAAAAGTCTTACTAAACTTTTTGAACAAAACGCCAGCTATATATAAAACTTGAGAATTGCATTGCAAATTTGCAACATTCCTCGTCCACATATCCCTTGGCATCAAAATTTATAAGCAGAGGTAAACCCAATATGTAGATTCAAAAGTCAATGGATTTAGAGTGGTTGAATTATTATATTGTACTATACATTTTTAAATGTTTTGCAAATCCAAAAGCATTCCTCATAATGTAGATCCACCCTCTTTCACAACTCAAAAACTCATTAGCTTGAATTACCTAAAAAAACAAAAACATAGCAACTTACTTGTTCTACTCCAATGGAATATGCTTCTGCTTGAAATTCTGCTTTGATTAGAAATTAAGCTGCAAAAAAAGTGTTGTTATTAACTGCGGCTGCATTAATTCTTCAATTTGTGATGCGTAATCGCAACTTTACAGAGTCATCTTGCTGTTATTTTCAGCTCCGTTGACAAGAATGAGAATATCCTTTTTTGGATTATCGTTATTCCAGTGATTGAAAATAAACTTTATTTAATTTCTCCGCCAGTTTTTTCCTAAAAATAAATCAAACAAGTAATTTCCTTCTTCAAATATTGGAATCAAACCAAGTCAGTTAAGTAGATTTTTTATTTAGTTTTTATCGGTTTTTATCGGTTTTTGGATACGAGACATACACTACCAAACACATATTTAAGCGACTACATTTTCAACGTAACACTATCAAATCAATTGATCTTTGAGAAATCTATCATTTACCAAGATATACGATGATAATTGAATCAAATAGTGATAAATAATTTAATTACTCAATTAAAAATCAATTATTTTTTAACATGAAATAAATTTTTGTACTTAGCAAAAAAAAATACTAATCAAACTAGAATGTAAAAGCAAAGAATTAGATTATTATAATAGCAAAGAACTAAACTAAAAATATGAAGTACTAATATGTGCCATAAAATTTTAGAAATTTTATATAAAAATATACATATATATATAGGTGTAATAATAAATTTAAATACCTACTTCTAGAGTCGGTTTGGTTCAGTTTTTTCCGGTTATTTTTTTATTAAAATCAAAACCAAACCAAATTTAATCGGTTTTTAAAATTCAAAACCAAAACCAAACCAAACCTAAAAAGTATCGATTATTTTGGTCGGTTTGGTTCGATTTTTCGGATTTTTATGAATACCTCTAGTTAGGTCTTTTTATGTTTTAAATTGACAAGTAGCCATTTCAATAAATAAAATAAAATAGTAAAGAACAACAAGCCTCGGGTCGTGGGTAGTTAAATAATAAGTAGTAGTATTTATATATATATATATATATATATATATATATATATATATATACGGCCAAATATCTCTATAACAATCTTATTTGTTCCGATTTTGACTTTTATAGTGAATGATTGTTACATACCCGTAACAACATTTGACGTTTAAATACTTTTTGGCTGTTATAGGTAAAACTTATCCAGATATTAATTATTTTTCTTTTTTCTATTGTTACATATAAAAGATAAGAAAATTATCCAAATTTAAAATCTCAAAATATATGCGTATTTCACTAGATAAATATTGACGAAAGCTAATACATTATTAATAAATTCACAACTAAACATACAAAGATTTAAATTCCAACGCACACTTAAAGCTACTGGAAAAATAAAATCTTTCAAGATTGATGGAAGAATTTTGTAATTGCAGATGTTTCGTAGATTTCACTTTTTACTATCAATATAACGCTTTACGAAAATTCATGTCTAAATTTTCAGCAAAAAGGTATCCGGTGGAAAATATGTCTTGGAATCTTATATCTTATGCAGTGCCGGCTCAAGGGCCAAGCGAGTGAAGCGGGCGCTTTAGGCCCCCAATTCTTTTAAGCCCCTTTAATTATTAAAAGTATGTCTTATGTGTTAATTTTTTTTCCAAAAATATTTAATAATTTAATGAAAAATGTAAAATCTAAAGAATTGTTTGTTATGTACTTGAAAGTGACTATATATACATTTCTGGTAATGTACATATATAATCCAAATTATTTTTATTCTCTTTTTTCATTCTCATAAAAATACCTTGTATTTTAGGTTCTCTATTCTTTTTCTTCCTAAGATGTCTATTCTCATAAAAACAAGTGTTGAAGGGCATTGAATAAATCAAATTGCACATTTTTCTTTCATTCTTTCTCGAGTTGTTAGGCATTGCAGCAAGCAAACCAATATGGAAAATTTTGGTATAATATCAAGTTACAACTTCTAGAATCATTTTTATTATATTGTTCTAACTTGTTATTCTCTCTTCTTTTTTAAAAAAAATTATTATTATCTTTTTATATTTTACTTCGTAGGTCTATATTGCTTTTTATATGATTAATTAAAAATATATCAAGTAAAAAATATGAATCAGGTAATTACTTTAAATTCATAAAAAAGGGAAAAAATTGAAACGTTAATGCAATCTCATAATGGAGCTCTTAATAAATTTTTAATCGACAATAAAAAATAAACTAAAAAATAATGAGAGTACTCTTTAGAATATGAACAAGTCACTAAGTTGATTGCAAGTGCATACAGGAAAGGAAATACTAAAATATATAAAAACTTTGCATCTAAAAATACTACAAAATATAAACTTCATATAATGTACGAAACTTTTGTAATAAAATATTAAGGACTCTAATTAAAGTTTGGCTTTAGGCCACTAAGTAACATGAGCCGCCACCGATCTTATGCAAGATTGAAATTTTGTTCAATGAAAAAGATTGTATGCATATTTTTAGAATTCTTATCAGTGATCTTAAAGATTCTATATGGATGTTATATATGGGTAATTTTACAAAGATTATAAATATGGATGTTGATGTTAAAATTGGTTATGAGAAAAAACTTGACTTATATACTAAATTATTGTTATATAGGGATATTGTTATAGAGAAGTCTTGTTGTATATATGTGTGTCACACAGTAAACTTATCTATATAATTATACTTGTTCAATCAGACATGACAATATTTTATGTTATGGTAAATAGATAAGTTATTATTATAATTACTAATAGTAGTACATTCATATCCTATTTATAATATCACATCAAAATTAATACTTTAATATCTTTTTTTTTTTGTTGAGGCCATATTTTCTTATAGTATTTCTAATACGAACACATGAAAAATAATTAAAGATCGTTAAAGTAATTTTAACATGCTTTCAGGTTAAGAAAATAAAAGAAAGCTTTGGCATTTAATTTTTATAGTCAATTTGTATCACAAATATTATTTTTAATAATTTATCCGTTCTCATCTATATAAATATTCTTTGAAAAAATATTATATTAATATTTTTCTCTTTCAAAATTTCACTCCGTCAATGTGGAGACATACAAAGCATGACAGTAAAAATTATATTGTACTTATGTTCAAGCAAATAAATAGGTTGTTGTTATAATTATTATAGAGTCTAATTACCATATTATATAATGATAATTACACATGACTTTCTAAACCATTTATGTTTGAAAACCAAAAATGCCACAGATGCTCAACTTTGTTGACAAAAGCTGGAAATCTAAATTTCTGGTTTTCTATGTTTTTCCCGTCTAATCTAAAGTTAACCTCAGCTGCATTTCTTTAATATGGCAATTCATGTGTGGGGCCGGGAGGGGGCGATTTAGTTCATGATTTAAATTATATATATCGAGAGAATAAATATTTTTTAGTTGATCGAGTAAGAAAATAGGCATTTCTTATATCTTAGATAGCTTTTAGTCACCACCAAAGATTGTGATAGAATGAATATGATCCATTCACCTTTGATCAGAGGTATCGGGTTCGCATTCTAGAATTTAAAAAAAAAGATCTAGTATCGAACGCTTTCCCTTTTAATAGGCCTTAGACGATACAAATCTCAATTAGTTGAGGTTCTAATGTGGATACCGAACACATAATAAAAAAACATCTCATATTATAGGTTAACTGTAAGTTTAGTGAAAAAGAAAGCTATAGGATAATTTGCCGTTTCCTAACTGCAAAAATTAATAAACAAAAATTGTGTGATATGTATCAAAATGATTAATTTCACATTTCATTATCTTGTTGAGTTCTTATTGTATTGATATTTTTCCTCGTAGTCAGATTTTCTTCCAAATAATTGAAATATGGCTCAATTTGTTTGTGCTTGAATGTTTTAAACGTAACATATCAAATATTGAAACAAATGCTATAAAAAAAAATTTAAATGCAGTCTCGATTAGTTAGCTTTGTGTAAATTACTATAATTTGAGCCAATTTATCTTCAAACAAATAATCGAATATATAATAAAAACACATGTAGTAGCAAAAAGCGAGATTAAGTTGTTTAACGGTAAAAATACCCTTTAAAATAAGTATGTCTTCGTATAATTTTTTTTCTCATTATTGTCACGACCCGAAATTTCCCACTGACGGGACCGTGATAGCGCCTAATATTTCACTTGCTAGGCAAGCCAACGTTAGAGAATCATTAAACTAATTCCTTATTTCCATTCAATAATTAACAATAATTAACTAAGATGAAATATAATAAGTGCAGAATATCATAAAAACTGTATTAATTACTACTACCCGGATCTGGAATCACAATTCACGAGCATTCTAGAATTTGCTACAAGTATACTCTGAAAGAAATACAACTGTCTGAATGAAAGAAACAATAGAACAAAAAAGATAGACAGAGACTTTAAGGTCTGTGAATGCCGACAGATCTACCTTGAGTCTCCGGACAGCGGACCAATAGAAAAATCTCGATCAACCCGAGCCGGTATCAAAATCTGCATAGAAAGTGCAGAGTGCAGTATTAGTACAACCGACCCTATGTACCGGTAAGTGTCGAGCCTAACCTCGACGAAGTAGTGACGATGTTAAGGCAAGGCACCTACAAATCAACATGTGCAATTTAACAGTGTATATACACATAACAGAAATGAAGAACTAAATAGAAAAATGTCGGGAGGGGAACATACTAAGGGGATACAAGATAAAGAACTACAACAGAATGATTACCGGAGGAATCAATATACCATGAATCAACAGGAATAGTGAATACAGTAAGGAAAAATGCACGGCATCACCCTTCGTGCTTTTACTCTCAATCTCATCATAAATTTAATATAAACGGCACGGCATCACCCTTCGTGCTTTTACTCTCAATCTCATCATAAATTTAATATAAACGGCACGGCATCACCCTTCGTGCTTTTACTCTCAATCTCATCATAAATTTAATATAAACGGCACGGCATCACCCTTCGTGCTTTTACTCTCAATCTCATCATAAATTTAATATAAACGGCACGGCATCACCCTTCGTGCTTTTACTCTCAATCTCATCATAAATTTAATATAAACGGCACGGCATCACCCTTCGTGCTTTTACTCTCAATCTCATCATAAATTTAATATAAACGGCACGGCATCACCCTTCGTACATTAATTCTCATATCATGGCACAGCATCACCCTTCGTATATTAACACTCAATATGGCACGGCATCACCCTTCGTGCATTAACACTTATAATATGTCATGGCATCACCCTTCGTGCATTAACTCTCGTATCATGTCACGGCATCACCCTTTGTGCATTAACTCTCATATCATGTCACGGCATCACCCTTTGTGCATTAACACTCATAATATCTCACGGCATCACCTTTCGTGCATTAACACTCTCCCTTACTATAATGCAATGCATAAATAACAACAGGGAGATAGAATAACAAGTACAAACCTTACTTCAGCATTTGGTTCCATAATATCATTCTCAACTATGAAATAAAAACACAATTATCACCAGAAAATCTGTAAACATGATAAGAACGATAAATTGAACAACACTAGTATAACAGGTAGCAATTAGGCATAGGAATGAGACAATATAAGAAAAAAACAGAAACATAAAAAACAGGTAAATTGGCGGCGCATAAGTACTCGTCACCTCACATATACGCCGCTCACATGAATTTCACTTAGCAAGTAATCCAAGGTTCCTAATTCCCTCAAGTCAGGGTTAGACACAACATTTACCTCGCTCCGAAGGCCACTTAATTCTCAATCACAACTTTTTCTCTGAAATTCACCTCCAAACCACTCGTATCTATTAAAAAACGACTCAATAATATCAAATACTACTAAAGGAATCAATTATATTGCATAAATTAAATTTTCTAAATTTTCCTCCAAAAAGTTTAAAAATCGACCCCGGGCCCGCTTGGTCAAAACCCGAGGTTCGGACCAAAATTCATTTACCCATTCACCCCCGAGCCCGAATATATAATTGGTTTTGGAATCCGACCTCAAATTGAGGTCTAAATCCCCAAATTTCCAAAATTCCTAGTTTCTACCCTAACCCCTAATTCTACCATGAAAACTCTGGATTTTAGGTTGATAATTTAAGAAATGTAATGGGTAATTGAAAAAATATTATTTAGAATCACTTACCAACTGTCACGACCCCAAATTCCCTCCGTAGGAGGTCGTGATGGGACCTACTCTCTAAGACTAGGTAAACCTATCAATGTGGAATAATCATAAATATCTGAAATACATAAACTACAATTCAAATAATTACAACTCCCCAAACCCAGTAGAAATAAGTCATAAGCTTCTAAAAATTTATTCTCAATGTTTCTATGTATCAAGGTCTAAAGAAAAATATGAAAGCAACATAAAATGATAGAAGGGGACTCCGGAGTTTGCGGACGCTGGCAGATATACCTCGAAATCTTCGTGTGCAGGTGACTTACTGACGTCTAGACTGGTAAAATATACCTGGATCTGTACAAAAAGATGTGCAGAAGCGTAGTATGAGTACACCACAGCGGTACCCAGTAAGTGACAAGCCTAACCTCGGTAGAGTAGTGACGAGGTCAGGCCAGGCCTTACTGGAGAATAGATAATGATATTGAAAAATATTTAAATAATTTAATAATGATAAAATGACTATGAAAATGAATCAAATAATATGTCACATTTAATGACACCAAATAATTTCAAATAATATCTTGTGGAATCAACACAGAATTTCTTTCAACTTTATAAACATCACAACAATTAATCGAAGGCAACTATGGCCATAAATCAATATCAATAAGGGCACTACCGAGGTACCGCCTCGTAGTCCCAAATCATAAATAAATTAACAATATCTCATTTCTTTATCTCACCGAGGGAACCTTCATAATTTATTTTAAAAAAATATTTTTCTCCGAAATAGCATCACGTGTTTTAGCCATCCTTATCATACCGCATAACTTTTAGTAGTTCCCCCTACTAGCCACGCGTATCAAGCCACCCTTATCTCACCGCATGCATTTCAATACACAAACCTTATACCACCGCATGCGTATCAATATCACAATATATCACAATTTGCACCTCAAGTGCTCAAATAATTTAACTTGCCAAAAATAATTCAACAACAATATTTTTCCACAATAAAGAGCTCACGACTCCATCACAATGAGTACAAAAATCTTACAAAAATATTCAGGAATAAATAATTTAGTAAAATAATATTTCAAAATCTTTAATTCGTTGCTTCAATACCAAATTTAAAATATCAAATACTTCATATTAATAATATTTAATTTAAAGAAAATCAATTTCAAATAATGCACGGAATAAAAGAAATAAAGTTTCAACCAAACATGTAAAACAATTAGCAAGAAAAGGTCAAGCAAATTTAAAGTATACAAATCAAATCAATGATGGAGAATATAACAAGATTTAATAATTTAATTAATATGCAACAGTGATCTTCATAATTTAAAAACATAATCCTTCACATTTAGTCTGTGTACACACTCGTCACCTTGTGTACACGACTTTTATCACATTACAATTAATATCAATCCTAGGGAAAATTTCCCACACACAGGGTTAGACAAGTCACTTACCTCGACTTGCTCCAATTTAACCAAGTAGTATGCTTTTTCCTCGATTTTCCGATTCCGGTCGACTCGTATCTAGTCATAATTAATTCGATACAGTAAACAAAATTATAGAATTAATTCTATAAGAAAATACTATATTTTTCAATAAAAATTCGAAATTAACTCAAAAATGGCTTGTGGCCCACGTCTCGGAATCCGGCGAAAGTTACGAAATATGAACATCCATTCAACCACGAGTCTAACCATACTAAAATGACTAAATTTCAATAACGATTCGACCCTCAGATCCTCAAATCTATCCAATAGGGTTTTCAAATTTTTTTCCAACTTAAATCACCAATTAAATGTTAAAACAATGATGGATTCGGGTAATATAACCAAGATTGAGTTAAAAACGCTTACCCCAATGTTTTCCCTTGAAACTATATCAAAATTCGCCTCTGCTTAAGCTCCAAGTTGTTAAAAATGGCGAATGGGATGAAGCCCTCCTGTTTTTATAGCTTACAGATTTGTCCAGGGCGACCTCGATCATGGGGTCCTATCCTAGACCTCGATCATAGAAGTCCAATCATGGACCTCGGTCATGGCCTTCGATCATAGCTTTGATCATGGCCCTCGACCCTGGGGCTCGATCACAGCCATCGATCCTGGCTATTGATCCTGGCTTCGATCTTTATGGCTTTCGATCACTAGCCTTGGTCATAGGCCTCAATCTTGGGTCTTCGATCAGTGGCCTTCGATCAATCGCCTTTGAGCTTGCCTTCGATCATGGCCCTTGAGCCTGCCTTCGATCATGGATCTCGAGTCTGCCTTCGATCACGGATCTCGAACCTGCCTTCGATCCTCGACTCGATTTCTGGGCTCAATTTCTGACCTTCGATTTTTGGGGCTCGATTGCACAACAGAAAAAGATTTGCAACATCTTTTGCAGGAGCTGTTTAAGTCCCATTTTTTGATCCGTTAACCATCCGAAACTCACCCGAGGCCCTCGGGACCTCAACCAAATATATAAACAAGTCCTAAAACATCATACGAACTTATTTGAAGTCTCAAATCACATAAAACGACGTTAAAACCACAAATTATGCTCCAATTCAAGCTTAATGAAACTTAAATTTCCAACGTCTACATTCGATATCGAAACCTATCAAATCAAGTCCGATTTATCTCAAAGTTTATACACAAGTCATAAATGACATAACGGAGCTGTTAAAATTTTCAAAATCAGATTTCGACCCCGATATCAAAAAGTCAACCCCTCAGTCAAACTTCCCAAAAATTCAGCTTTCGGTATTTCAAGCCTAATTCCATTACGGACTTCCAAATACAATTTCGATCACGCTCCTAACTCCAAAATCACCATACAGAGCTGTTGGAATCATCAAAATTCTATTCCGAGGTCGTTTGCATATAATTCGATATCCGGTCACTACTTGAACTTAAACTTTTATTTTTTCATCAAAATTTCATATCTCGGGCTAGGGACCTCGAAATTTGATTCTGGGCATACGCCCAAGTCCCAAATCATGATACGGATTTACCAGAACTATCAAAACACTGATCCGAGTCCGTTTTCTCGAAATGTTGACCAAAGTCAACTCGGTTGAGTTTTAAATCTCTAATTTATATTTTAATCCATTTTTCACATAAAAACTTTTCAAAAATTTTTACGAACTGTGCACGCAAGTAGAGTAATTATAAATAGTATTATTTGAGGTCTTAGAACACATAATTAATTATTAAATTTAAAGATGATATTTTGGGTCATCACATTCTCCACCTCTAAAATAAACGTTCGTCCTCGAATGAAGTTAGAAGAAATACCTGAGCTGGTGAATAAGTGTGGATAACAGTTGCACATATCATGCTCGGTCTCCCAAGTCGCCTCTTCGACCGGATGACCCCTCTACTGAACCTTCACGGAAGCAATGTTCTTTTACCTCAACTTTCGAACCTGCCTATCCAAAACAGCCACTGGTTCCTCAACATAAGATAGATCCTTGTCCAACTGAACGGAACTGAAGTCTAACACATGAGACAGATCGCTGTGATATTTCCGAAGCATGGAAACATGGAATATTGGATGAATCGCAGAGAGACTAGGTGGTAGTGCAAGTTTGTAAGCCACATCTCCAACTCTCTCACGAATCTCAAAAGGCCCAATATACCTAGGGCTCAACTTGCCCTTCTTCCCGAACCTCATCACACCCTTCATGGGCGAAAACCGGAGCAATACCCGCTCACCAACCATGAATGCAACATCACGAACCTTCCGATCCGCATAACTCTTCTATCTAGATTGGGCTATACGAAGTCGATCCTGAATCAACTTAATCTTTTCCAAGGCATCCTGAACCAAGTCTGTACCCAATAGTCTAGCCTCGCCCGATTCGAACCAACCCACTGGAGACCGGCACCGCCTACCATACAAGGCCTCATACGGAACCATCTGAATGCTTGACTGGTAACTGTTGTTGTAAGCAAACTCCACAAGTGGTAAGAACTGATCCCAAGCACCCCCAAAATCTATCACACACGCACGAAGCATATCCTCCAGTATCTGAATAGTGCGTTCGGACTGCCCGTCCGTCTGAGGGTGAAATGTTGTACTCAACTCTACCCGAGTACCCAACTCACGTTGTACTGCCCTCCAAAACCGTGAGGTAAATTGTGTACCCCGGTCAGAGATGATAGATGCCGGTACACCGTGAAGTCTGACAATCTTGCGGATATATACCCGAGCCAGCTGCTCTGAAGAGTAAGTAGTAATCACAAGAATGAAATGAGCTGATTTGGTCAGCCTATCCACAATCACCCAAACGCATCAAACTTTCGCTGAGTCCGTGGGAGCCCAACAATGAAATATATAGTGATCCGCTCCCATTTCCATTCTGGAATCTCTAATTTTTGAAGCAATCCACCCGATCGCTGATGCTCATATTTCACCTGTTGACAATTTAGACACCGAGATACATACATCACTATGTCTTTCTTCATTCGCCTCCACCAATAGTGTTGCCTCAAGTTCTGATACATCTTTGCAGCACCCGAATGAATGGAGTACCGCGAACTGTGAGCCTCCTGGAGAATCAACTCACGCAAGCCATCTGTATTGGGTACACATAGCCTGCCCTGCATCCGTAGTACACCGTCATCTCCAATAGTGACTTCCTTAGCATCACCGTGCTGAACTGTATCCTTAAGGACAAACAGATGGGGGTCATCATACTGACGCTCTCTGATACGATCATAAAGAGAAGACTGAGAAACCACACAAGCCAAAACTCGACTCGGCTTTGAAACATCCAGTCTAACAAACTGGTTGGCCAAGGCCTGAACATCCAAGGCTAAAGGCGTCTCTGCTACCGGTAAATATGCTAAGTTGTCCAAACTCCCCGCCTTATGACTCAAGGCATCAGCCACCACATTGGCCTTCCCGGGATGATAGAGAATAGTAATATCATAATCCTTAAGCAACTCCAACCATCTTCGCTGTTGCAAAATAAGATCCTTCTGTTTAAACAGATGCTGTAGATTCCGGTGATCAGTATAGACCTCGCAATTGACACCATATAAGTAATGTCGTCAAATCTTCAAGGCATGAACAATAGCTGCTAACTCAAGGTCATGTAAAGGATAATTCTTCTCATGCACCTTTAACTATCTGGACGTGTAGGCAATCACCCTACCGTCTTGCATCAACACTGCGCCGAGACCAATACGCGACGCGTCACAATATACAGTATAAGATCTTGTACCTGTAGGTAATACCAATATTGGGGCTGTAGTCAAAGCTCTCTTGAGCTTTTGGAAGTTCTCACATTCCTCGGTCCACCTGAACGGAGCACCCTTATGGGTTAATTTGGTCATAGATGCAGCAATAGAAGAGAAACCCTTTACAAATCCGCGATAATACCTTGCCAAACCAAGAAAACTCTGGATTTTCGTAACTGAGGACGGTCTGGACCAATTCTGCACCGCTTCAATCTTCTTCGGATCTACCTTGATCCCCTCGCATGAAACTATATGACCCAAAAATCCCACCGAATCAAGCCAGAATTCACACTTTGAGAATTTTGTATATAACTTCTTTTCTCTCAAAATCTGAAGCATAGTCCTCAGGTGTTGTTCATGATCCTCCCGACTCCGGGAATATACCAGAATGTCATCAATAAACACAATGACGAAAGAATCAAGATATGGCTAAAATACACTATTCATTAAGTGCATAAATGATGTTGGGGCATTGGTCAGCCTAAAAGACATCACAAGGAACTCGTAATGACCGTACCGAGTCCTGAAAGTAGTCTTCGGGATATCTGGCTCCCGAATCTTCAATTGATGATAGCCTGAACGCAAGTCAATTCTAGAGAATACCCTGGCACCTTGAAGCTGATCAAATAGGTCATCAATACGTGGCAATAGATATCTGTTCTTCACGGTAACCTTGTTCAGCTGGCGATAATCAATACACATCCGCATAGAACCATCCTTCTTCTTCACGAATAAGACAGTAGCACCCCAAGGCAATACACTAGGCCGAATGAAACCTTTATCAAGCAATCCTTGTAACTGTTCTTTTCATTATTTCAACTCTGCTGGGGCAATACGATATGGTGGAATAGAAATAGGTTGAGTGCCCGATAACAAATCAATGCCAAAATTAATATCCCTGTCAGGTGGCATACCCGGGAGATCCGCTGGAAATAAATCAGGAAAATTCCTTACTATAGGAACTAACTCCATAGTAGGAGTATCAATACTAACATCTCTCACATAGGCCAGATACGCATCACACCCCTTCTCAACCATTCGTTGAGCTTTAAGAAATGAAACAACCCTGATAGGAACATGATCTGAGGTACCTCTCCACTCTAGCCGCGGTAGACCTAGCATAGCCAACGTCACCGTCTTGGTGTAACAATCTAACGTGATAGGGCGACAACCAGTCCATGCTAAAAATAATATCGAAATCCACCATACTGAGCAATAATAAATCAGCTCTGGCCTCAAAACCACTGATAACAATTAAACACGACCGATACACACGGTCCACAATAATATATTCACCCACGGGTGTAGATACGTAAACAGAAGAACTCAAGGAATCACGTGATACGTCCAAATACGGGGCAAAATAAGATGACACATAAGAGTAAGTGGAGACTGGATCAAATAAGACTGGTGATATCAGAATCAGATGCAACGACATCTGTCCTAGCAGGAAGGGCATAATATCTGGCCTGGCCTCTCCCTCTAGGGCGACCTCTACTTGCCCTACCTCCACCTTTAGCTGGCTGTGCAGGTGGAGTGGCAACTGGTGCAGTAATCAAGGCCTGAGAAGCATGAGGACCCTGTGGAATAGGTGGGGCCTGAGAAATCTGTGGAGGTGTACCGCTCCTAAATCTGGGGAAATCTCTCATAATATGACGAGTGTCACCACACTCAAAATAAGCCTTCGGAGGATGTGGCTGCTGGGACTGGCTCGGGCCTGATCGACTAGACTGCCCGCTGAAAGCACCCCGTACAGGAGGTACAAAAGACACTAGTGGTACATAATATGGAACCTGAGGCCTGGAGTAGTCAGAATACCACTGGAAGCTGGAAGTGCTGAATGAATAGGACGGCTCACATAACCTCTACCATGACGGGCTGCAACTGGACACGAGAATTATTATATGTGCCAGAATCTCGGGGTCTCTTAGCTTCCCTCTCTTCCCTCTCCCGAGTCCGCATACCTTCCAATCTCCTTGCAATTGACATCACCTGTTGGTATGAGATGTCCATATCTAGCTCTCATGCCATACTGTATCTGATACTAGGGTGAAGACCCTTTATAAATCTGTGAACCTGCTTTCGAACATTAGCAACGAAGGCTGGTGCATGCCTAGCCAAATCACTGAATCGGACCACATACTCTGAGACGATCATAGAACCCTGGCGCAACTGCTCAAACTCTGCGTGCCATGCATCTCTAAGACCCTGAGGAACATACTCCCTTAAGAACATATCTGAAAATTGAGTTTAAGTAAGTGAAGCTGCCTCATCCGGACTATCCAACTCATATGCCCGCCACCACTGGTAGGCTGCTCCTCTAAATTGGAATGCCATGAAAGAAACCCTACTGGAATCCACAATACCCATAGTACGAAGGATACGGTGACATTCCTCCAGAAAATCCTGAGCATCCTCTGAAGCTAAACCGCTAAAACTGGGAGGGTGGTACTTCTTATACCTCTCGAGCCTGAGTTGCTCCCCTTCTGAAACTGCTGTCCTAATTTCAGGTCGAACTGGGACAACTGGCTGCATTGGTATAACCTCTGAGGCATGGTAAACTTGGGCCCGTGGCTCTGGAGTACGGGCGACGGGAGTCTGTGGTCCTCCCCCGGCCTGAGATGTGGCTGGAGCAAGTGGAATTAACCCTGTCTGAGCTAGAGTGCCAAACATGCTTAAAAACTGGGCAAGAGTCTCCTGAAGTGCAGGAGTAGTAACATGCGTTTTAGGTGCCTGTTCTCCAACTGAAGCTACTGGTGGCTCTGGTGCAGCAGCTCGTGCGGGTACTCTGGCTACATCATGTGGTCTTCCTCGGTCTCTGGCTCGGCCTCTGCCCAGACCCCGGCCTCTTGCGGCTCCAACAGGGGGCACGAGTGTCTGATCATCGGATCTAGTTGTGCGTGTCTTCACCATCTGTGAGAGAATAGAAAGACAATTGTTTAGAACTTTAAAATCAACAAAGGCGCACGATAAGGAATCAAATAAGTGAATATTTCCTAACAGTTCCACACCCTCTCGAAAATAAGTACAGACGTCTCCGTACTGATCCGCAAGACTCTACTAGACCTGCTTGTGACTCATAACACCTATGAACCTAGTGCTCTGATACCAACTTGTCACGACCCCAAATTCCCTCCGTAGGAGGTTGTGATAGCACCTAGTCTCTAAGACTAGGTAAACCTATCAATGCGAAATAATCATAAATATCTTAAATAAATAAACTACAATTCAAATAATTACAACTCCCAAAACCCGGTAGAAATAAGTCACAAGCTTCTAAAAATTTATTTTCAATGTTTTTATCTATCAAGGTCTAAAGAAAAATAAGGAAGCAACATAAAATGATAGAAGGGGGATGCGGAGTTTGCGGACGCTGGCAGATATACCTCGAAGTCTCCATGCCCATGTGACTCACTGACATTAAACTGGTAAGACGTACCTGGATCTGTATAAAAAGATGTGCAGAAGCGTAGTATGAGTACACCATAGCGGTACTTAGTAAGTGCCAAGCCTAACCTCGGTAGAGTAGTGACGAGGTTGGGTCAGACCCTACTGGATAATAGATAATGACATGGAAAAATATTTAAACGATTTAATAATGATAAAATGACTATGAAAATGAATCAAATAGTATGTCACATTTAATGACACCAAATAATTTCAAATAATATCTCGTGGAATCAAAACAGAATTCCTTTAAACTTGATGAAAATCACAACAATTAATCGAAGGCAACTATGGTCATAAATCAATATCAACAAGGCCACTACCGAGGTACCACCTCGTAGTCCCAAATCATAAATAAATTTATAATATCTCATTTCCTTATCTCACTGAGGGAGCCTTTACAATTTATTTTAAAGAAAATATTTTCCCCCGAAATAGCATCCCGTGTTTTAGCCATCCTTATCACACCGGATGACTTCTAGTTGTTCCCTCTACTAGCCACGCATATCAAGCCACCCTTATCTCACCGCATGCGTTTCAATACCCAGACTTTATACCACCGCATGCGTATCAATATCACAATATATCACAATTTGCACCTCAAGTGCTCAAATAATTTAATTGCCAAAATAATTCAACAATAATATTTTTTTACAATAAAGAGCTCACGGCTCCATCACAATGAGTACAAAAATCTTACAAAAAATATTCAGGAATAAATAATTTAGCAAAATAATATTTCAAAATCTTTAATTCGCTGCTTCAATACCAAATTTAAAATGTCAAATACTTCATATTAATAATATTTAATTTAAAAAAATCAATTTCAAATAATACACAGAATAAAAGAAAGAAAGTTTCAACCAAACAGGTAAAACAATTAGCAGGAAAATGTCAAGAAAATTTAAAGTATACAAATCAAATCAATGATGGAGAATATAACAAGATTTAATAATTTAATTAATATGTAAAAGTGATTTTCATAATTTAAGAACATAATCCTTCACATTTAGTCTGTGTACACACTCGTCACCTCGTATACACGACTTTCATCATATTACAATTAATATCAATCCTAGGAAAACTTTCCCCCACACAAGGTTAGACAAGTCACTTACCTCGACTTGCTCCAATTTAACCAAGTAGTATGCTTTTTCCTCGATTTTCCGATTCCGGTCGACTCGTATCTAGTCATAATTAATTCGATACAGCCAACAAAAATTATAGAATTAATTCTATAAGAAAATACTACATTTTCAATAAAAATCCGAAATTAACTCAAAAATGGCCTGTGGGGCCCACGTCTCGGAATCCGGCAAAAGTTACGAAATATGAACGCCCATTCAACCACGAGTCTAACCATACTAAAATGACTAAATTCCAATAACGATTCGATCCTCAAATCTATCAAAGAGGGGTTTCAAATTTTTTTCCAACTTAAATCACCAATTAAATATTAAAAACAGTGATGGATTTGGGTAATCTAACCAAGATTGAATTAAGAACACTTGCCCCAATGTTTTTTCTTGAAAATATATCAAAACTCGCCTCTGCTCAAGCTCCAAGTTGTTAAAAATGGCGAATGGGACGAAGCCCCCCCTGTTTTTATAAGTTAAAGATCTATCGAGGGTGACCTCGATCATGGGGTCCGATCCTGGACCTCGATCATAGGGAATCCGATCATGGACCTCGGCCATGGCCTTCGATCATAGCTTCGATCATGGGCCTCGACCCTGGGGCTCGATCACAGCCATCGATCCTGGCTATCGATCAAGGCTTCGATCTTTATGGCCGTCGATCACTAGCCTCGATCTTGGGCCTTCGATCACTCGCCTTCGAGCTTGCCTTCGATCATGTCCCTCGAGCATGCCTTCGATCATGGCTCTCGAGCCTGCCTTCGATCATGGATCTCGAGCCTGCCTTCAATCCTCTTCTCGATTCTGGGCTCAATTTCAGGCCTTCGATTTTTGGGCTTGATTGCATAGTAGAAGAAAATTTGCAACAACTGTTTATGTCCCATTTTTGATCCGTTAACCTATCAAATCGATACTCACCGAGGCCCTCGGGACCTCAACCAAATATACCAACAAGTCCTAAAATATCATACGAACTTATTTGAAATCTCAAATCACATAAAACAACGCTGAAACCACGAACTTATTTGAAATCTCAAATCAAATCAACTTCTACATTCGATGTCGAAACCTATCAAATCAAGTCCGATTGATCTCAAATTTTGCACACAAGTCATAAATGACATAATGGAGCTGTTAAAATTTTCATAATCGGATTTCGACCCCGATATCAAAAAGTCAACCCCTCGGTCAAACTTTCCAGAAATTCAACTTTCGGCATTTCAAGCATAATTCCGCTACGAACTTCCAAATAAAATTTCGATCATGCCCCTAAAGTCCAAAATCACCATACAGAGTTGTTGAAATTATCAAAATTATATTCCGGGGTCGTTTGCACATAATTCGACATCCGGTCACTATTTGAACTTAAACTTTTAATTTTTTATCAAAATTCCATATCTCGGGCTAGGGACCTCGGAATTTGATTCCGGACATACGTCTAAGTCCCAAATCACGATACGGATCTACCGGAATTGTCAAAACATCGATCCGAGTCCGTTTGCTCGAAATATTGACCAAAGACAACTCAGTTGAGTTTTAAAGCTCTATTTCAAATTTTAATCTATTTTTCACATAAAACTTTCTGGAAAATTTTACGGACTACGTCACGCAAGTCGAGTAATGGTAAATAGTGCTTTTCGAGGTCTTAGAACATAAAATTAATTATTAAATTTAAAAATGACATTTTAGGTCATCGCACCAATACCTTGGGAAAGAAAATGACTCCTGAAAATCGCCTCTATCCGTTTGGTTCTTGAAAAATATTGAAGAAATGGCTTAAACCCGTGTTTGATTCTGTTTTATGCATTGGGCGACAATGTGCATCGCGTTCGCGAGGCCACTGTCGTGTTCGCGAAGGGTACATGCTGCCAAGCCTTCGCGTTCGCGATGGCTACTCCCCCTGGCCTTCGCGTTCGCGAGGCATTGCTCGCGTTCGCGATGAAGGAACGACCAACCCTCCCCCAGGTGTGCCTAACACTACACGTTCGCGAGGAACTGGTCGCGTTCGCGAAGGGTAACGCCCCAATCGCTTCGCGTTCGCGACAAAGCTTTCGCGTTCACGAAGAAGAAAACTTGAGGTGCCCAGTTTACTCTTCGCGTTCATGAGAGTACCTTTGCGAATGCGAAGAAGGACATGCCAGAACACGTGCCACAGCAAAATACCAGATTTTCAAAGTCCAAAACATCCCGTGGCCTATCCGAAACTCACCCGAGCCCTCGGGGCTCCAAACCAAACATGCACACAAGTCTAAAAATATCATACGAACTTGCTCGCGCGATCAAATCGCCAAAATAACACCTAGAACTCTAAAATTAGCACCAAATCAAATGAAATTCTCAAGAACACTTTAAAGTTCATATCTTCTCAACTGGACGTTCGAATCACTTCAAATCAACTCCGTTTCTCACCAACTTTCACAGACAAGTCTTAAATATCATAATGAATCTGTACTGGGCTCCGGAATCAGAATACGGATCTGACACTAACAATGTCAAACATCAATTAATTCTTAAAAATAATTAATTTTCATCAAAAATTCATAACATGAGCTAGGGACCTCCGAATTCGATTCCGGGCATATGCCCAAGTCCCATAATTCGATACGGACCCACTGGTACAGTTAAAACACGTATCCGATCCCGTTTACCAATAATGTTGACCGAAGTCAACTAAAATCAACTTTTAAGGCATAAATTCTTATTTTCATTAATTTTCAACATAAAAACTTTTCGGAAACATGCCCGGACTATGCACACAAATCGAGGAGGATAAAAAATTGAGATTTTTAAGGCTTAAGAGCACATATTCGAGTTCTAAATCATAAAATAACCTTTTGGGTCATCACAATTATTAATCACTGCATAAACAATATATGTGCGTTATATACCCACATGATTAGTATGTATACCGAACGATCCATTTGCTGATAGAATTAATCATGAAATAGGCATTTTGCAAGGTCATTTTCTTTTCTTCAACCTATAATCATGTGAGATTTCAGATTTGCAGCAATGGAACCAAAATTCAGAGGTTTTAATCATACATTTGTTGAAAGCAAAATACAGGATTTTGTAATTTTCCCTTTGCTTATTGATCTAGTTCCTCTAAATTCAATAATTTAATTATAGCAAGCAGCTTGTAAGAATAACATGTTCTTTTATATTTGTCACCTCTCCTTCTTATTATGAAGTCTCAAACATAATATTGATGTCTATTTATTGAGATAAAAGTCTCTTTTTAGTTCAAAACCTAACTTCTTATAAAATGTAAATGACTATTCAGTAAACTTCATCAATACCAATTTGTTTGATATTGTATCCTTCTTTATCAGTATAAAAAGATTGACACTTCTCTATAACTAATTATTTTTAATTATATCTTAATCATGTCGATGACATAACTTGTTTTAAGCTCAAAATCAAAAATAAATACTCGATATATGATACGTGCTGATATTTATATTTCATTAATATCTATCTATAGCCGAAATATCTTCTTTTAACCTCGTGTTATGTTAAATTATACCAAACAAGTTGAAACAGGGGAAGTACTACTATTTTATTTTCACTTATGCACGAGTTTGTTTCAACTGTACATGGTGCGAAAATTATTTTGGAAAAAATTGATTTTTTAATATTTTTTAGTTATACGACCAATTTCAAATAAATTATAACACAAGAGATAGATAATTTTTTTTTTCTATTCAAATTGTAACGGATCATTATGAGATTATTTCCTCAATATTTGGGATGTCAATTTCTTTTCATAAAAAATAAGGCATGTTTATTATATTGTTTTTAGAAAGGTTAAGGGTCTAAACTTAACCTCAGAGCTCAAACAAATAACTTTATTAAATAAAAAGGGCATAGCTCTAAATCTTCGTCTTCTTTCCTCTGTAAAACCTTCGTCCTCTACGCTTAAACCCTAGCTCTAAATTCTTCAAAAATGTCCGCTATAGCTCAATCGAAATCGCGCATTTTCTCAATAATTTCACGAAGTAATCGCCGATTTTCTTCAAATGTAACTACAGAACCTCCAAAGGAACCAATAATCTCTTCATCTTCTCTCCTCAAAGATCAGCCTCCGCCACCTCAGAATCAGTCTCCTCCTAATTCTGAAGCTTCTGGAACCGAGAAGAATCGGTGGAGTTTTCTTAAGTACAGCGTTATTGCTGCCATCACCGGTGGTGTTGCCACTGCTGGTTACGCGACCTACGGTTGGTTTTTTTATTTTGAAAAATATTTTGGTTTGTTATTTGTATTATTTCCTTGAATCAGTTTTTTTGGATGTTTTAATGTTGATACATGAATTGGCTTCTGCATTCGAGCATGATTTGAATTTTGAAATGAAGTGAAATGTGCCGAATGAAGTGTAATGGATAATGGATACTTAGGATTCTTATAGTTGATCTCAACTTGAAATCTAGTGTATATATGTGTGTGTGCACGCGCGAAGCAGTCACATAAGAAATCCTCTAAGAGTTCGCTAAAGTTTATGTGTGCCCACACGTTTTTGTGTGTGCGTGTGCATGTGTGAAGCAGTCACATAGAAATCCTCTAACAGCTCGCAAAGTGTATGTGTATGTGTAACTGAGAAGAATCCATGAAGTTTTCTTAAGTATAGCACTATTGCTGCCGTCACAGGCGGTGTTGGCACAGCTGGTTACCGTACCGGTTCGTTATTTATTTGTTGCTTTTTAATTTTTTTGGGGATGTTATTGGCATTGTTTCATTGTATTAGGGTTTTAAGATGTTTTAAAGTTGATATTGAAATTGTCATGCATTTGAGCATGACTTGGAAATGAAGTGAAGTGAGCTGAATAGAATGGAATTGATACAGAGCATGGTTGCTGACTTCCAGGAAAAACAAAGTTATTGTTTGCATTGATCAGCAAATATTATTTCATGTTTTTTGATCTGTATCAGCATAGCTCATTTCATAAAATTTTACTATACCAAATAAAACTAGTTGGAAGCACAACAACATGTTCCAGGTTTTATCCGTCCAACTTTGGATCTGGCTATTGTTGTATTCTCCCTGTATCTCTTATTTGCTTAGTGATGTAGTCATGCCTTTATAACTCTCCAGTTAGTTTTCTTCATGCGAAGTTTCAGCTGTGAAGCAAGTATAACTGCTTAGTTTGTAGCTAAATTTCCATGTGGTATTAGTTAACATGTTCGTTGGGGGAAGACAAACTCTTTTACGAGATCATTTGTAGTTGCTTTTTGTTAGTTTATTTAGCTCAAGGTGAGTTTGGTCAAGTGTTAGAAGTGGACTGTGTGTTTATATAGATTGTCTATGTGGAAACAGGAGGCAAGAGGATGATTCTTGGTAAAAGACCTAGTTGGTCTGACAGATTCATCAATATTTTCCATTCTTGACTTCTCGTACATATAATTCATATCATTTATCTGCAGCATACACGTTGGATGAAATTGAGGATAAGACCAAGACTTTGCGTGAATCTGCGAAATATACTGTTGGGGATGATGCATCTGCTAGCGACGTGAGTCTTGTCTTGCACTGCTTTATTTTTGCTTATTGTGAGCTTTTGGTGATTTTTTGCTTGTTTGAAATTAAGCTTTTGACACACATGCGCGCTCACACACACATATATATATTCTGCTTGGTATGGTTGTGTGTGTAGGTTGGCTCTACTTATTGCAAATTAGGCGCTATGCACTTCTCAGCTTCAACTGATCAATTTGATTCATGCTTACTGTTTGTGCTTATTTTTTGCAACATATTGCTAATTAGTGGGAGCTTAGTGCACCGGACTGCCCTTTTTTTTTATATTGCTAATTATGGGCCCCTCAAAATTTGGAAGGGTATCTAAGTGATATGACAGGATTTGTCAACGAACGCTAGAGCCTAAATCACATACTACACGAATAAACAGCTTATAGAGTATATGGCTTGGTCTTATATGCATTGGTTCATCTTTTACCTATATAACTTTTTGGCATTTATACTTGAGCTTGAGTAGAATGAGAGACTAATTGTGTTTTCCTTTTTCTGTCCAGAAATTTCAAGCTTTATTATACTCCTCAGCAATGACAGGTTGGCGATGATTCTGACTTGTCTATGCTACACATCTCTTATTTTTAGTCAAGAAGGGGTTGGTTCTTCTTATTTGCGTGGCTTTTTGTCCACATTCATGTCAACTATAAATTATGCCATCACAACACTTTGTATTTGTTATGTGTATTGTATACTATAATTTTTTTGAAACTGGAAACACAAGCTAGGTACCGAGACTATTATTATAGACATCCTCGTGTTTTCAGCAATGCTTTTCCGTTTCAATGATAGAACTCAAGGATTAGTTTGTTAATATGGCATTTCTATGACTTGATCAGTGTATTGTGGCCTGCAAAAGTCTGTATTGGCTTCAGATTATGCAATATCATTTTCGGCACATGAAAGTTTCTGCTGCAGAGTAGGTGGATATCTATCCTGCAGTTTGTAGTATAGAGTGTGAGTGATTTATGGTTCTATCCGTGCATTGACTTATTGGGGCTTGTGATTTAAAGGCACATGAATGTGGGTAGTTCGTGGGTTTAAGTATATTGCACTTCCACTGCTAGTATGAAAAAAGTAAAACACATGTTCCACTGCTTAGTAATTTGATGGGTTTTATTGGAGAATCACATGCTGAGTACGTTTTCTTAATGCTGTGGTGTATGATGTTATTTACATGCGTTCCCTACTATTTGTTAATTATTAACTTTACGCCCAGAGCCTCTTTTTAAGCTGTTATATTGGTTCATTTCTTTGATATTCCAGTGCCCGCCAAGCTAGTTGAGTTTTACATTGACCTGAGGCGGTTGACAGAAGAGCAAGTTCGAGTTGAGTCCTTTACAGACAAATTTAGTTTGTAATCTCTCTCTTCTTATGCTTCATCCTTCACCAACTTCACCTCAGATCTATTTCCTCTGTTTTAGGGTTTTATTGAACCAACATCAGACCAGCTCCTGCCAGATTTGCACCCACTGGAGCAGCATGTCTTCACTCTTGTTCTTGATCTTAGCGAGACATTGATATACTCTGATTGGAAGGTAGAAATCCAAGTCATGAACTTGTTGATTTTATTGTGAATTAGTGGCTTGGACTTGCTTTAATTTATTTTATGGATCATTATTAGTATTTAGTGCGATACTTTGGCAATTCATTTTAGAGTTTCCTTGTGGGTTTTCCTCCTGATATAGCTTTTGTTTTTCCTCAAAGCATTCAGATTTTCCATTGTTTAACTTTTCCTTCATGACTACTGACTTCCGTAGTTCTTTAAAAGCGTGACAGAGGCTGGAGAACATTCAAAAGACCTGGGGTTGATGCCTTTTTGGAACATTTAGCTCAATATTTTGAGATCGTCGTATACTCTGACCAACTGAACATGGTAACTTTCACTTCCTTCATAGTGTGTTCTAAGTGTTGTTTCAGTTATGCAATCAAAACTTCTGCTTGTGGTTTTTGCAGTATGTTGATCCTGTTATCGAAAGATTGGATCCAAAGCACTGCATCCGTTATAGGCTATCAAGAGGCGCAACTAGATATGTTGATGGCAAGCATTACAGAGTAGGTTTCTTAGCTTCATCCTCTAAATGTTCTAGATTAAGTCTTTGATTATTTAAATTTGTCACACTCTGTTCACTTAATAGCTGATCCTTGATATATGTTAACATTGTTTTAGTATGGCAGTTCTAATAGAAAATACCTTAATTGATTTAAGAAAAAGAGAGTGAGTAGAAGCATAATATTGATGTTGCATTGCGTTAAGATATTTGATTAAAATTGAGAGTACAGGATAATGAAGAGCAAATGGTGTCCTCCATCTGTATATGAGTAAATAAAATTTTGTGACAAGTATGTATTGCTTTTGTGCATTTGCTTCTTAAATCATCTCAAGTGGACAATTATGTACTTTGTATCTCCTTTTTTCGTCTTTCGCTGAAGACAGAGTGGGGGGTGTTGTAGGAACTTAGGGGAGGCTTGATTAAGTTTGAAAGAATCAAGAGGCATGGAAATTAAGCAGGTTACGACTAGTTGATATTTTAGGAAGGCTGAAGGAGACAAATTGAAATATAGGATTCAGGAAGTAAAGTTAGTTGTCCTTTGTCAGTTTTGCATAGTAAAATGTGATAGATTCCTATTTTACATCTCACTGAGAGGTTACAGCAAAAAATGCCCTGCTGAGCAAGGACCAAATCAGCTATGAATTTCACATATAGGCCGTGGTAATAGAAACTCAGTAAGAATCTAGACACTTGTAGACTTCTTTTACATGAGCTTCTGGCTTAGTTGTCAAAAGATAGAGCATCTTTCTTTTTTTGAATTAGTGTGCAAATGCTGGCCTTCCTCTTAAGAGGTTGTTTGACTCTTTACCCTAGCCTGTTCGAAACACTCAAAACATCTACAATTTGATCCCAGGGCTATTCTCATTCCTTGTCATCCTTGTAATGTAGATGTTTCTATCACCTGTATTCACTAGTGCATGTACATTCTCTGAGACATTCTTTAGCTTCTGTGAAAATCTATAAGATGTCTTTCTCGTTTTTTCTAGTCCTTTTAAAAAAAGCTCATTTTGCACCTGTCTTCCCTTGTTCTACTTCTTGCAAATAGTAAAAATTGTGAATCCCTTTTTGGCGCATGCTTCTTTGGCAGGATCTTTCCAAGCTGAATCGGGATCCATCAAGAATTATATATGTGAGTGGACATGCACTAGAAAGTAGCCTTCAGCCAGAAAATTGCATAGAAATAAAACCATGGAAAGGAGATGCGGAGGATACTGTGCTGTTGGATCTTATTCCGTTTCTTGAATGTAAGCACATTCATAAGTACAACGTACCCTAATCTTGTCTTCACTTTTGGGAGTATGGCAAGGTCACTGTTAATGGCTTCTTATTTTTGAGTGCAGATGTTGCTAAACATAGGCCAGCTGATATCCGAACTGTATTAGCTTCATACCAAGGACGTGATATTCCTAAGGAGTTCATTGAGCGGTCCAAGGATTACCAAAGGTCAAGTTTTCCACTGTTGTATTTATTCGTTCTTGTTAGCTTAATTGCATTCCAGATCCTCAACACCTGGAACTTAGGATGCTTCTGACTTTTATGTTGAATTTACTCATGATGTTTGTCTCTTCATATCCTTCCCACTCCCTTTCTCCTCTTGAGAGAAACAAATGTTAGGAATACAAGTCTTTATTGTTTGGGGTGGGGTGGGGTTTGGGGGTTACAGGTCTAATCTAACTTTACCTTGAACATTGGAAACATAAAGTGTTTCTTATTTGTCTCATAATCCCCAATAGTTGTAGCCGTTTGGGCTGTGACTTTTATATTCTCGCCTTTTTCTGCTTTCTCTTCTAGTGGTTGTTTTAATCCCCTTTTGCCCAAGTGGTGAGGGGTTGATGCAATTTTCCATATTTAGTATTCAGAGAGGTGGTAGTATTACCCCTCCCCACCCCACCGCCCACCCCCCACAATAAAAAAGAACAAAAAGAGAATGAAAAGAGTGCTAGGTCGAAACTTAGTTGAAAAGAATGTTAAGTGGATTGAATGAGCTCCAAGAAGCATTGGATCTCTGTAAGGCACATACATTGTTTTTCCCAATCTTCTAGTTAATTTATCTTGAAAGGTTCTCATTTATTTTGTTGGTAGGCTGTGCATTAGAGTTACAGTGGATATTTCTGTTAAAAGCATTTCTGGGAACTTTTTGTTTGATTGAGCATACTTGAGATATGCCACGCCCTAACTCAACAAACCTCTCTTCTTTCGAGCTGCAAACTGTGTGCCTCCTACTATATTCGCATCTGCACTCTGCTATGATAACTTCTCTTTCGTATTTCCAATACCGTGGACCTCTCTTTATTCAATTTTTTTTATGTTTTTGACCCCTTATTGAAATTATAGTATATTTTTGCTTGATTTTCTTAACATAGTTGGTCTGGTGGTTGCAGGCGTATGCAAGAGCAAAAGCAGCATGGTCGATTCTGGCGCCGCTAGCGATAGGAGTTGATGTGAGTTGGTTTTGAGAGGCAGAAATAAAAATTAAAAAAAAAAAATTCCTTTGTAAGATTAGAACAGTTGATAGAAGGACGTAAAACTATAATCCCATTTTTGTGTAGCTAAGAAAAAGGATTTGTCCCAGTTGAGAAAAGTTACAACATGACTATTCTTTTTCCCTTCCAGCAAAAGGCTTTTGTCATCATCTCTTCGTAATACTAGAGAATGACAATGTTTTGTTACCAGCTGGTTGCAGTCAGTACCTATTTTTTCTCTGAATTTTAGGACAGAGAGATATCATCACATGATTCAACTGTCGTAATTCGCCGTATGAGGTTGACCTTTTCTCTTCCTTTGTCATGCTCCTTAACATCTCATATACTCCCTCTTTTTCAATTTAGACTGGTAGTTTGACTTGACACGGAAGAAAAAAAAGAAAACTTTTGAAACTTGTGGTCTTAAAAGTTTAATGGGTAAAAGCTTTGTGGGGTCATGATATTTTTGTGGTTATAAAAACTTCTCATTAAGGGTAAAATGAAAAGTTTAAAATTAAATTATTTCCTAATTTAGAAATGTGTTATTTATTTTGGAATAGACTAAATAGGAAAGTATCTCATCTAATTTGAAATGGAGAGAGTAATTTCCAGCAAACTGTTATAGCACTTCCAAAAACTTACTGGTACGATGGAAAATATTTTCTGGCAAACATCTTGCAGAAGAAATACTATCACTACCCTCTCTAACATTTTGAAACTATTTCAAAATGGACTAATAGAGGAATCGTATCTTTCCTTTTAATGGAGAATATTTATAAGAAAAATGTTTCTTGGTGTTTGATGGTAAGCGTTATTTTTTTGGAAACCAATTTTGTTTTACTTCGTATCACAAACAGATATCTTAAGTTTATGACACTGGAGGTAATAGTGCATATTTGAGCATGAATCACCATGTTAGTATTTGTAAGTATCAAATCTTAAAATCAAAATTTCAAGTGAAAATTAGTTTTAATGGGTATTTCAAGTGAAATGTTGCGAAATAATTTTTAACGTTCATAAACTTTTTTTTCGAGTTCGTGTCCTAACACAATTTCAACAATTATGAAGTTTAACTTCAATTGAAGTTATAAAATTCCGACCTTCGAGTTTGAAGTTAGGCTTTGGTAAAGTCTAACTTCAGACCTTAAGTTTGAATTTCATTTAAATTTTGGCAGAGCCTATGTTTGAATTTGAAAACTCTAGACCCGCAAATTTCAACTTCAGACCAGCATGTCTCAAGTTAATTCTAAGACGGCTAAATTTTAAAAACTTAAGGGGTTCTAAAATAGGCTATTTGTGCACTTCATAAACTTGGGCTGAAGAAGCAAATTGGAATGGGGATGGGAACTTATGAGGTCCAATTCTTTCTTCTTCTTTGTTTTTTTTTTTGGCTGTTTTCTGCAAAATAATAAGTAGGAAAAAGAAAAAGCAAAACGTGTTTATTTCTCTTCTTTGGATAAGCTCAGCTCTATCCCCATTGCTTATCACTGAGTAAAAGACCCAAATGGCAATTTCATCGTCTTCACTCTCAGCAGCTCTTTTTCCAGTGTGTAATTCGTCCACCATTTCATCCCAACCCAAGTTCTCTCTTCTTTCTTTGCCTTCAAATTCCGCTAAAACTAAAATACAGATTTTCAACCAATCAAAAGTGTCCACGTCTAAGGTTTTTGCTTCTCCAGAAGTCTTGGATGCCGAGAATGCCTCTGCTGATGTTGAGGTTTGTAATTTATTTGGCTAATTATCACTATACCAAACTATTTTAACCAAAAAATGTGCTTTCTTTTTGCATTATTGATGTTGGGTGTTCGTCATTTTTGCTTTCTTTTAGGATATTCCTGCTGCCTCGACGCTGAGTGTTGCTGTTGACGCTGATAAGGTAACCTTTTTTCTCTTCCTCTTTTTCCTCTGTGTGTGTATAAATGTGTGTGTGTGTGTGTTTAAAATTTTATGCTGCAGCCTTTGTGGAGATGTATTCTTCTTTTCAGCTGTTAAATTGTGAAATAGGATTGTTAAGTGTCCCACATTAGTGTAGAAATGGAGTTGTTATCTAGCTTTTGTTTGTTGAGTTAGGCCTAAGGTCCATTTCTTTACATCCGACCAAAGCTAGACTCATTCCTATTCTTGATTTACATAATGTTGGGTCCATGTGTTTTTTCTCTTCCTCTTTTTCCTCTCTCTGTGTGTTCGTGTGTGTATGTGTGTTTAAAATTTTATGCTGCAGCCTTTGTGGGAGATGTATTTTGCTTTTTAGCTTTTAAATTGTGAAATAGGATTGTTAAGTGTCCCACATTAGTGTAGAAATGGGTTGCTGTCTCCTTATATAGATTCATACAATCCTCACCTCTTGATCTAGCTTTTGTTTGTTGAGTTAGGCCCACTGTCCATTTCTTTACATCGGACCAAAGCTAAACTCATTTCTATTCTTGATTTACATAATGTTGGGTTCCTGTGTTATATTGTCCACACTTCATATATGCGAATTCAGGATTTAAATATAATGAGTTCAACTTTTAAGATTTTTAGCATTGAAATCGTTATATGTTTAAAAGTATGGGCTCAGATCTAATTTTTGTTAAGATATTAGTAGATTGAAAAATAGCAAAATAGCCTTTTGTTTTTTGTTTCTTTTTTGGTGTACTCACGAGGTCCCCATATGTATAGAGGATTGGGCATCTTTTCTTGAGAACCATATTTTGGTGTGGGTTCTCTTCTTTTTGATATATGGCTTGTATACGGGGTTAGCCCCAATTATTAATAATATTATTTACCTTATCAAAAAGATATTAGTAAATTTTTACCTTATATCTATGCTTTGTGGCGAAAGTTAAAAGTTCAGATGAACCTGTAGCCATAAGGCTACATCTGCCCCTGACGCTCCAGATGTCCGATCCTTGGCGGAGGGGGTCTTAAGTGTCTCACATTGATGGAGAAATGGGATGTTGTCTCCTTATATGGTCGTGGGTAATACTCACCTCTTGAGTTAGCTTATAGAGTTAAGCTAGAGCCAAGGTCCATTTCTTTACAAGGATATAGTTGTATGTTGGTCTAAATGGAATATTTGTTGATGGTGTTCTGCTTTTGGCTAATGACTTTAAAATGGATCTGAAACGATGACATCCGTTTGCTCGGTGCTGACAGAAACTAGCTTCATGGCGCGGGGAGAACATGGGACATAAAATAGGATAGGTGTATTGTGCATATTATATAATTAGAGAATTACAATGTCTGTACCATCTAGGAGAATACGAATAGATTTTGTAAGGTCAAGCAAGTTATTGCTATAAAAAAAATTGTTGAACATCGAGCTGGCTGCATTCTCTAAGTTTTGTTTGATATTAGAGAAATCTCCTTCGCTCTGCACCCACTCAATTCTATCCGTCTTTGCTTGTTAGGCTGCTGAGCAATTAAAACTAGGTAGTGCCTGTTGTTCTGTACGTGTACTGTGAGGTTAACTATTTCTAGCCTGTGAAGTAACTAGTAAGGCTAAGATTCATTTGCATCAAATTGGAAGTTTCTTATAGGGCTATGTGCAGTGATATGATAACCTGCTCAACAGCCAAGCAACTTTTGATAAATGAGATTACAGAGTGTTCCGCAGTTAGATTCCTCAAGTTGCTGAATGTGGAAACGATGGAACTTCCTCCCTTACTGAAATAACCTGGAGCTTTAGCAATGATCTGATCACCCAAATCTCGTAGCTGTCCTTAAGTAAATGTATGCGTGGAGCCGTGGACTATTTTCCACTATAAGCTTTAGTTGTTGCCCCAGAAAAACAGAAGGACAGAAGTTTGTCGAATTGATAAATTTGTTTGAAGGAAGCTACATCTAATGCTATTAGGACCTTTCACTATTGCATTTTGATGCTTCTTGAGTATAGAGACCAGGGTCATTAATATTCGTAGCGTACAATCCTTTCAAGGCTATTTTGAGTTGTATTCGTTTCTGGATAATAATCCTATTGATCTTTCATTGTTTCACGTATTGACATGCTATTCAGTAAATATTTATTTGTTTAGAATTTTCACTTCTACCAAGACTACCTGTGTAATAGTTTGATTAAAGCAATTTTTGGTTCACTTGTTTGCTCTGGTGGTATTTTCTATCCTCGGTTGACAATCCTTGAATGGTCAGAGTCATTTGTGAAATCCGTGGAAAGCTGAAAAATTATTAGAATTATGATTGTACTGGACAGGTCATTGTGTTTCCCCCCTTTAATACACTCAGTTTATGAATTCTAAGGACCTATGTTGCTCAGACTCTTCAAAAATGCCGCCAGGTCTGTGTATGTTCTTCCAAAAGTAGTGCATTTTGGAGGATCCGACATGGGTGTGGCAACATTTTTGGAGAGTCCGAGCAACATAGCTAAGGACAGACTTCCCTCGATTTATGAGTCATATGTGGGAATCCATGGAAAGCTTAAAAAAATATTACTTTAGGATGGAGTTAGAAAGGTTACTGTGGGTTCCCCCTCAAACTCTAGATACTTATTCACTATGAGTTAAGCCTATGAACTGAGAAACATCCCAATGGTTGTTCTAGTTCAACATTAAGCTGGCTGTGCATAATCAAATTTTACTAGCTTTAGCTGGCATAAAAACTTGGATTTTTCTCTCTAACTATTGTTGGCATCATCTAACGATCTAGACATATTTCCAGGCAGCACCAAAGCAGAAGATTAGGATCAAATTGAGGTCATACTGGGTGCCCCTAATAGAAGACTCTTGTAAGCAAATTATGGACGCTGCAACAACAACAAATGCAAAGACCGTGGGTCCTGTACCATTGCCCACCAAAAAGAGAATTTACTGTGTCCTCAAATCTCCACATGTGCACAAAGATGCACGGTTCCATTTTGAAATAAGAACTCATCAACGCCTTATTGACATTCTCTACCCGACTGCCCAAACAATCGACAAGTTAATGCTGCTCGACCTTCCTGCTGGCGTTGATGTTGAGGTCAAGCTCTGAGAAAATCGCTTCTCCTCCTTGTAGCACTGTAACTCTTTTTATCTCTTACAAGTTTATTTTCAAGTTTTGGATTTTGTACCAGTACATGCCACAATATTTGTTGGGAAAAAGTAGGTAGATGCATATCTTTTTTTGTGTATTAATTTGGATTATTGGATTAGCAAGCACCTATTCAAGCTCGTTTCATCGTATACTGTTACATGTTACCAGATTTGGCTTTGATTATATGCCAGCTTATTGCTTGAGAATGCTGATGACAGTTGATGTGGAGATATATCTAAAAGTGGGGAAAATGGTTCATATGCTGAATATGAATTACTGGTTCAGGTTTTAGTGTTTAAGTGAAAAGGACTAGAAATAGTTCATATGTTAGAGTCAAAAACTACTGAGCCGAATTCGTACTATGTATGGTACATCTGCCCCTGATTTCGAAACCATTTTACCTCCGATACAAGACTCGTGTGGTGAGTCGAGAACCTAAATGTGGTTCTTTTGGTCAAGTAGGACCAAAATAAGTGTAAAAAAGAAAGAGTGACATATTTATATATAGCGCTCTTTCAAAGAGCGTTATATGTAAAACGCTTTTAATAAAGGCGATATACCTGAAAGCTGATAAGACAGGTATGCATAGCGCGATATATAAAAGCGCTATGTATATACCGCGCTATACATACATACAAAACGTTCCCCTTCCCTTTCCCCCACGTTTTGAACCAGAAGCTCCCTCCCCCATTTTTAAAAAACGTTCTAGCGGTCCCCCACCCCTCCCCATTAACGAGATAAAAAAATTGAGTTGACCCTACCCGTCCCACAAAAAGTAAAGAGTGTTAGTCCCACATCCTAGCTAAGCCTTCTCTTGTTGTGGGTTGCTTGTTCCGGACTCAAATCTTCAATTCTTCAACTTTTCGAAAAACATAAATCGAGGTATTCCGATTTAGTTTATGTCGAAACTCGTATAAATAATGCATATTAGGTGTTTTGAATGTGTTTCATGTTGTTTTGTGTTTTTTTTGCGATTAAACTGGTATGTTATTTTTATCCGGACTAAGATATTAGTGTTCTAAAAAAATATGTAAAAATTGAGAAATCATTATTATTTGTTAATAAAAATGTTAATAAATTACTTTTACTGTTTTATATGTATTTTCGTGAATGTTTTGTAATTAAAATGTATTTGTTGTTTTTATCTAGTTTAGATTATTTATTTGCTTAAAGACTAGTAATATAGTGCCCTTTTAGTGTAGTAAAATGTAGAGCCTTTTAGCGTAGTATCCCTGTTGTTTAAGTATCTTTTATACTGATAGATCAAAGACAAACTCTGTACAATTACAAAAGTATATTATTTAATTTACAAACAAACATATAAAATTATAAAACTAACATGTAAAAATAATAAAACTAACACATACAAGAATTCAGGATAGTTTGGTGCTACTCGGCCTCAAATATCGAGCCTGGAACCCATATGTGAATACTCTGTCCAATTAAATATTGTATAATTACAAAAGTTAATTATTTAATTTACAAAACAAACATATAAAATTATGAAACTAACATGTAAAATAATAAAACAAACACATACAAGAATTCAGCATAGCTTGCTGCTACCGGGCCTCAAATATCGAGCCTGAAACCCATAAGTGAATACTCGGCCTAATTAAATATTGTATAATTATAAAAATTATTTATTTAATTTACAAAACAAACATATAAAATTATGAAACTAACATGTAAAATAATAAAACTAACACACACATGAATTCAGGATAGCTTGGTGCTACCGGGCCTCAAATATCGAGCCTGGAACCCATATGTGAATACTTTGTTCAATTAAATATTGTATAATTATAAAAAATAATTATTTAATTTACAAAACAAACATACAAAATTATGAAACTAACATGTAAAATAATAAAACTAACACATACAAGAATTCAGGATAGCTTGGTGCTACTGGGCCTCAAATATCGAGTCTGAAACCCATATGTTAATACTCTATCCAATTAAATATTGTATAATTATAAAAAATAATTATTTAATTTACAAAACAAACATACAAAATTATGAAACTAACATGTAAAATAATAAAACTAACACATACAAGAATTCAGGATAGCTTGGTGCTACTGGGCCTCAAATATCGAGTCTGAAACCCATATGTTAATACTCTATCCAATTAAATATTGTATAATTATAAAATTAATTATTTAATTTACAGAACAAACATACAAAATTATGAAACTAACATGTAAAATAATAAAATTGACACATACAAGAATTCAGGATAGCTTGGTGCTACTGGGCCTCAAATATCGAGCATGGAACCCATAGATATATACTCCTGTCTCTTATACACATCTACACATACAAGAATTCAGGATAGCTTGGTGCTACTGGGCCTCAAATATCGAGCATGGAACCCATAGATATATACTCTGTCCAATTAAATATTGTATAATTATAAAATTAATTATTTAATTTACATAACAAACATACAATTAATGTTGTTTAATTTACAGTAGACGACATGGACTTGCCGCCTATGCATCCCGAACCTTTCTACGATGAGCTATTAGTGTTATAAGGCGATCATAGGTCCGCCCACGTATGGGAGGGAGAGTTACTGGCCCAGACTCTCCGCGCCAGGAGAGTGGACGACATGTGGGATTTTATGAAGGACATAGATCTCCATCCCCGTGTAGTCCAGCGCCTGCGGGTTACGGGCTTCTACAGGATTTTGGAGATCGGGCGGCTGCAGTTCGACTGGTCTTTGGTCATGGCCCTGATAGAGCGGTGGCGACCGGAGACGCACACATTTCACCTGCCCATTGGCGAGGCCACCACCACGGCGCAGGACGTGGAGGTTTTATATGGGCTGCCCGTTGCACTGCCTCAGGCCATGAGAGAGATGACGTGTGGGCAGTATTTGGACATGCTGCAGCAACTCATTGGTTTCAGGCCACAAGATGAGATTGCACACTCAGGAGCCAGTCGCATGAGTTTGACAGCTATTCGAAAACATTTGGAGATATTGCACCCCGACATCACTGGCGAGACAGATGATCTGCATATTCACCGGTATACGAGGTTGCTGCTGCTCCTTATGTTTGGAGAGGTCTTGTTCCCGAACACTTCGGGGAACCTAATCAACTTGAAATTTTTTCATCATCTTCAACGGCTAGATGATTTACCCCAGTACATCTGGGGTGCTGCTGTTCTCGCCTACTTGTACAGGCAGATGTGTCGGGCGAGCATGGGCGCCCAACATGACGCATGTGGATTTTTGCCGCTGCTACAGTTGACAACATATTCGAATACTCTATTCATTATAACATATATAGTAAAAATTTATCTTAATTTACGTCAACTTTGTATGTTAGGTTTGGGCCTGGGAGCGGTTCATGCAGTTGCAGCCACTTCTACCACCATTACCTCCGGATGTACCACCTCCGTTTCTCCCTCTAGTTAGGAGGTGGATTCTCCGGCGGGGATATCTACGAGGCTCGACATAATCTCACCCTTTGCGGGGATTTGTTGGATATGCTAGAGGGCGCACAGGTAAATGTATACCTAAGTTTACTTGGTATAGCTTCACATGTGTTGCGCATACTCACGTTTTCTGTTGTTATTTAATAGTTCATCTAGACGCCATACAACGATGACTTGATAGGTGGCCTGCCCGATTATTGCTTGGCCGACCGACTGATTTGGAGCACTACCACCCCGCTGATATGCCTCGATATTGTGGAGCATCATGCCACGGAACGGGTACTTTGCCAGTTTGGTCGTCCGCAGCTTGTATCGAGAGGGCCCATATGGAAGCCCACACTTTTTCAGCGGGATGGTCGTTCCAGGGTGGACAACGCATATGTGGCATGGCTAGAGGCGCAAGTCGATACTTGGGACCGGCGAGCTGACCTGATTCAGACCCCCCTTCACAGAGCCGGACTGATACTATTCATGAGTATATGCCCTGGTACCGCCGCGTTACCCGACTTTTCGTCGGAAAACCCATTCATCGAACTGGCGGTCGGTACGTTTCATACGCCGGGCAACACGAGGCCCTGGTATGTTTTCTGGTATTATTACTTATATAACTGTAACATAGTGTTCTGTAGTTTATATTTTATACGTTGTGTAGGCTATTGGCCTATATATAGTCTACCAGATGGGATTGCATAAGCAACAACATGCTGGCGAGGGAGCGGCCGCTTTGCACGATTATGGCCGGCAGGTTGCAGAGGTGGATGCACGGACATGGCAGCGAGCCCGAGAGGATCAGCGCTTAGGACACGACCCTGCTTATGTGAAGCCAGAGCAGTACCAACGAGGTAGGGGTGTCCCACGAGGTAGGGGTGCCCTACGAGGTAGTGGTGCCCCATGAGGTAGGGGTGCCCCACGAGGTCGTGCTGGGCGGCGAGGAGGTGGTCCCCAGCAAGGGGGCGTTGAGGCCCCTGTTGATGATGTTGATGCTGATCTGCGGGGTGACCTTCATGAGTCGGACGAGTATCCCAACATCATGCCGTCATACAACCTTGGGCTGCAGCTCACTCCGTGGACTTCGCAGGTGACCCCGTCAGGTCCATTATTGATCACGGGCACGGACATTACCGGAGAGCATTGGGATGCATACTTCCCAAGCCCATCGACCGTTGTTGAGGATCGTCCGACCCAAGATGTGGATAGTGGGTGCCAACTGAGTTATGGCTAATCATCGAGGGGTGCTGGAGAGCTTTCACAGGCGCAAGTATGTTTTTATGAGTATTTACTTTAAATTTGTTTTTTCTTTTATCATTTAGTTTCCATAAATAACTTTATTAATTTTCTTATTAAGGCTTCATCCTCGCCCGTCACGGAGGCCGCTTTGTGCGATGCTGATCTGGCTGCGACAGATGATTATATTTAGGAGCCCGACGAGATCGTGGTAAGACAATTTAAATTATTGTGACTTAATATATATTTTTCCTATACTGAGCTGACTTATTCTTCTGTAGGTTACTACTGGGCCGACGACCCCTTTTACCGATCCTGCCAGCACTACTGATGATTATGCTGCAGCGCATCCTGCTATAAGGAGGTGACGTGATGAGGATGATCCTAATAGCGTAGCCGGGCGGGATGGGATGCGCCTCAGGCCAGCGGCTGCATTGAAGCACACAGGTTGTGGAACACATTGATTTTTTTTTTTTTTTTTGTATTTGATGTAAATATTATTTTATGTAAATAATAGCAAACACAACAACTTAACATAATTTAAATTCGGCACACATAATGAAAATACATGACATGGAAAGCATAAAGATAAAATACAACACCTAACACATACATTGGTTTGTTTAGTCAATTATTCTCTTCTTCAACCACTCAAATTGATCCAACAACTTATTTTTTTCTTCTTCCACCTCTTTTAGTTTCTCCTTCAACGCTGCAATTTCTCGTTTATACATAACCGCATCATGTTCGTATCTTTTGTTAAAATCATGAATATACTGCAAAGTTTGTTTGTAGCATTCTTGCTTACAGGGTTCATCAATCCATACCTCAAAATTGTAAAAAGGTTCGTCGGGAATCCTATAAAACTTGTTCACACACATCCAGTATCGGCGCCCAACTTCACCATCATCCCAACAGTCTGCCATCATACATGTTTTGCCGCACTGGCACCTTGGTACATAAAGGCGTTCAGACATTTGTTAAAGCGAAAAAACACCCTACTTTTATGGAGAGTTTTGCTGTTGGTTATTGTTAAGCACAGAAAATAACTAGAATGCGCCTGTTATTTATAGGCAAGACAACACACATAACGTAGTATTTAACCGCACTATGCTAACACATAACGTAGTATTTAACCGCGCTATGCTTCGTGTGTTAAAGATTCTTTCGGATACAAAACAACTTTTTCGCAGGTGGGCAACTTTTTAGTTCGACAAGACAACACACATAACGTAGTATTTAACCACGCTATGCTTCACGTGTTAAAGATTCTTTCGGATACAAAACAGCTTTTCGCAGGCGGGCAACTTTTCAGTTCGACAAGACAACACACATAACGTAGTATTTAACTGCGCTATGCTAACACATAACGTAGTATTTAACCGCACTATATATATTCACATATTTATCAAAAATCTTTCTCTTCTAACACTGTAGTTTTCTAATAATAATTTTAGCGTGAAATTCGAAGGTCTACTAAAAAATTTCCTGTTTTTTAATCCAATTCTATTTTTGATTACATGAACGGGAGGGAGAAATTCATTAATTTACTCAACTAAAAAATGGACCATTATCAATAAGATTTAACAACAATGGAAACATAATTTTATTTGATACATCTTGCAACATAAACAAGTACATACACTTATTACAACTATATTACGAAACCTTGTTACTACGTGTATCCTTGATAGTTTGGCACATTAGAAGAACTCCCACCAGGATATGGATTACCATCGCCACCCAAACCAGTCGAAGGACATTTTCGACGGTCATGTCCTATTTGCGAGCATATACCATATTTGCGCACATAAACGGTATCGCTAACATCCATTTGGTTCCGAATACGCGTTCTCTTCTGCACTTGTATTCGATGCAAAAACTCCTTGTTACACACCATTTTAAATGATTCCGGCGGCCAATAATGCTCAATACCCACTGGCTGCAACTGCCCACTATAGGTGTTTAAGTATGCAACAACACTATATTGTTTATCAACGTAGTTGGTTGGCCCTAAACCAACATGTTGAAAGCACCCGATGGCATGTGAGCACGGCATGTGGTAGATAGACCATTTCCCACAAGAGCATAACCTTGTAGATTCATTTATGGTATGTACATTATTTCCCCGGTTTTGATGGATAGCGGTGCGAACTTCAAAAATATTTTTGTCCTGATCATACTGTAAAAATAAATGCCAATGTGCTCGTCGCTTGTATTTCTCAAATCTCTTCATCAGCAGTGGCATAAATTCAACACCCCTTTCCATCAATGACGTGCAGCTACAGCCCTTTCAACAAACCTCTCCGCCATCTGCTTGAACGACATGCGCACCATGGCAGTGACATGCAATCCTCTTGCCGACTTCAATAACCCGTTGAAAGACTCTGACACATTTGTAGTCAGAATTCCCCATCTTCTTCCACTATCAACATGCAAAGTCCACTTGTCAAGCTCATGTCGCATCAACCAACGATAGGCTATCTCGTCTTCCTGCCTGGTAGATTCCATGTGCCTCCGGAATTTATGCTCTTGGTGGTCTGTTGCTGCCATCCACATCAAATCATGCAGATCCTTGTTGGGATGTGCCTTCTGGAAATTGCCTTCAGGTGCCTCACACAGTAATGGTGGTAGGCATAAGGTTCTTGCCTTGCAGGAAAATTCTCTATACCACCATGCCGATCAGATATTAGACAAATACCGGAACGTTGTTTGACAACGTGCTCTTTCAAATGGTTCAAAAACAGTGTCCACGTCTCTTGGCTTTCATTGGCACAAATAGCAAAAGCTAGAGAAAATATTTATCCATTAACATCTACTGCAACAACGATCAACAACTTGATATCATACTTTCCATAGACATGAGTGCCGTCTATGGATATTACCGGCCGACAATGCGGAAAACCATCAATTGCTGGTTTAAATGTCCAGAACACGTAATTGAATGTATATTCTGGTCTTTCAGGACTCCGCTCAAGCTTCTATTTAACAACCGTCCCAGGGTTAAAGTGTTAAGTGCGGCCATGTACCTGGGTAGAGCTGCAAATGACTTATCCCAGTTACCATAAAAAAATTTCAAACACACGTTTGCGCCCGAGAAATGCCTTTCTTTTGGTAATGGTATGGCGATATTCCTGGTGGACTGATGTAATGCACTCTTTGATTTTATATCTTATGGACGCTTCAGGGTGTGGAATAAGGACAAGAGAAATCAAGTCAATATCCAAGTTGTAGTGATTCCCATTGAATGTGTCCATTTCACATATGTGAGTGGGAATATATTTACCCATTTTCCATATACCTGTGTTATTCTTGCTTGCACGCAGCATCCAATGACAACCCGTAAACCATCTGCGGCAAACAACCTTGTATACATCCTGACTTGACTCACATACCGTCATCTCACGACACTCTTTTACGCTGTACATTTTTGCCGCCCTGCTTAGGCACGCTTTATCAGGAAAAAACATGCCCTTTGCCAGCACTGTTGGTCTAGAATCATCCCACATTGCTGTCCGAATTTCATCAAAATCCCTTGTGAGAGCATCCACATCCTGCATACTTGGCAAATGATCAAGGTAGGGAATCTTCCTTGAATGAAACGACACTCGGGACTCGTACACTCTTGGTCTAACGGGGGGTGGAGCATACTCCCTCGTCAAATCAGGTCCTTCATTCTCTTCCTCCTCATCACCATCCTCGTGAGGGAAGGGTGTGTCATCTCCGTAATCATCGGCATTGTTGTCATAATCACTGTTCTCTTCCTCACTCTGTGCATCTGCCAGATCCCGATTTAATATGTCATCTTCGGGTAATTGAGTCAGGACAAGTGGTTCAACTTGCTCGTTTTCACTGCGCAAACAACAAAATAATAATCTACTCAAATTAATAAATACTTTTCATATAGCTGTATTACTTCACTTACAAGTCGTAATGTGTTGACATTCCTTGATGGACATTATCATGTTGGTGATGACTCCCGGATGGACCACCATGATCCAACACACCAAAACTATGCATATTCCAACTCGGGGTGGGTTCATAACTTGTAAAAGTCATATCTGGCCGGTACCCCCTGTGAAATATATGAGTGTTAATACAAGTTCAATACAACAAAAATATACATCGTAACACTAAGGAAAATTGAAGTTTACTACTCGGCTTGTGGATTATGTAAAGCAGGAGAGAAATTATTTTCTCGCTCCTCATTCGCCTGTGGTGATAAGTTTAAATCAGGCCAAACTCTTTCAGCCGGAACCTGTCCGGCAAAAACTGCTCCAGAATAACCACCCGACGACTGAATGTTATCCCTACTATACTCAACCTCATTATTGCGAACGTCTTCGACCTTGACGTACATTTCCAACATTTTTATCATAAGAAATTCTCGGTATTCATCCGGAGTCCTAAAAAAATCCCTCAAAATTTCATCATCGTCGATGTTAAACTCAGCGTAACAAGCAACCCC
Source organism: Nicotiana otophora (assembly GCA_000715115.1). Lineage (NCBI taxonomy): Eukaryota > Viridiplantae > Streptophyta > Magnoliopsida > Solanales > Solanaceae > Nicotiana > Nicotiana otophora. The sequence goes on from AWOL01S0030052.1 coordinate 60,940, forward strand.
TTACGGAATGACGGAATACAGATATCTTCCGGTTACTTTAAGGTTCACCGAACGTTTCCTCACACTCATTATTTTACATAGCAACGATACCAATGTATCGTACTCCATTGTAAGTGGCAACTTAACATGATACTGTGGAGATAAACTATAGCTCACAGTGTTATTCGTCACCACAACCTCATCCCCCCCTCCC
>AWOL01S0030052.1:63753-143090 GCA_000715115.1 Nicotiana otophora
AATTTGTTTAGGTATAATGCTCTTTTAAATGGCGCTATACCCATTTGAATTATTGTTATGTCAGTTAAATGCAAGAGACTTATTGATGGGCCCACAAAACAGGTATAACGCTCGTTAAAAAGCGTTATACATATAACGCTTTTAATAACAACGTTATAGATGTATAACGCTTTTTTAAAGAGCGCTATACCTTTACGTCCAAAACGTCCATTAATGTATAGCGCTCTTTAAAAGAGCGTTATACATAGATAAACCACTCTTTCTTTTTACACTTATTTCCGTCTTACATGGCAAAAAGAACCACATTTAGGTTCTGAACTCCTCGTGTGGTGTGATATATTAAAAGCTCTTGACATAAAGCTGATGCAACCTATTCGAATGGTTAAAGCTATAGATTAGTTAGAAAGAATTATTGCCCCCAAGGTTTTGGTTCAACGATAAGGATGCAACACATGATATATGAGTTACGTCCTTGTTATAGCTTTGAGCCTTGTCTGGATAAAGCCTGGTATTTAAGTTGGGAGGAAGATAGAGGGGCGGACTCTACTTTTAACCAATAAAAGAAAGTGAAGTCCTAAACTTTGCTTGTACATGTATACCCATGGTAGGTCAACATCAAGGTGGCAAGAAAAAACATATCGGTGTTACTTCGAATCTTTAGTGTAGCTTTAGCAACATTAAGGTAAAGGGGTATGAGACGATTGTAGGTGGCTTTTTAAGTCCGCCCTCAAATTCCAGGATTCAACCTTGGATAGGCGGTAAAAACTATCAAGCTGGAGTATTATGGTAGGGGCATAGAGAATTTTCGGTGGAGCAGTGAAATACGTGGAGATCAAAAAGAACACTAACGGTAGAAGCTCTTTGTTGGGTCGACACATACACTAAGAAACAAAAGTTAGGGGAGCGAATGAACTTACGATCAAATCCTATTGGAGACAAAAAAAATAATTTCTCATCCATTTAAGTGTTGGTGGATAAAGTTACCTAATATATGTGCCGGTGGAAGGTAATAAGTACTTGGTGAATTAATCGAAGTACTACTAGTTCATCGGACACCACAGATACTCAATCATTGTAGTAAATACCTTTTCAGCTTCTTTAAGCGCCACTTTTGGGGCCTTAGGCATTTTGTACTTCACTCACTGTTTTGAGTACACCATCTTTCTGGATTTTTTTAGTTTGAAAATATCAAATTCCAAATGTATTATGCATCTACTTTTCTTAGCACTTGGTTCTTCCTCCAATTATCTCATTGCAGAATCAATGAGTAATAAACTTGTCAACTCCAAAGCCATATTGATTTTGAACAATCTGAAAACAATCAACTAGGGCACCATTCTTTGAACTAGAAAGACTTACTATTGAAGCCTTGGAACATCAGTGAAGTTATCTCTGTGTGATCTATATGTTACATATTCGAGCTGTAGAATCAACCACTAATATTTGTATCAGAGTAAACTGCCTACATCAACATACCTTGAGGTACAACCCTTTTCTAGATCCCATCAGAGTAGGCTGTCTATATCACATCCTCTTAGGGTGTGGCCTTTTCTCGGACCTTGCGTGAACACGAAATATTTCGTGCATTGAACTACACTTTCACATTTCTCTTTATTATAATAATATGTTGTATCGTCTTAACGGTCTATATTTAAAAGTTTAAACCGTTCGAGACGAACATTTTCTATTAAAGTAGCAAGTTGTACTCACATTTCCTCTCCTCCATAGGTTCAAATTTATCAGAAGCACCAACACCATAGAAAGTGAGTTAGCTTTCATGATTGTATGTGTTCATTTCTGATGCTAGATTCCAAGGTCTTGTGGTCCACATTTCTCATAATCTTTCAAAAAGATCTGTCTCAATAAATCAGCATATTAACAAAAGTATTGACAAGAAATGTGACCTTTGAATTTTTAATTTTTTTTTTTATTAGGAAAAATAAAATATCTTGGGCAAAAGTTTGTGACAACTCTTCTTGGATTGTCAAATTAGTTATCATTACGTCAGAATTAACAAATATTAAGTCACTTTCATCTCCTGCAACAAAAGGCAAGTGATTGTGCTAGTTCATTTTTGTATTTGAGTATTCAACCAGTATATATATCAGTATATTCATTTTAATAAAATGTATTAAATGCTAGTCTAAACTGTAAATACTTTGATGCTCTAAAAATCTTGATCAACTTCCATTTGCATTTAATTGGTAGATATCAATTTGCTACTAAACTTTGGCAAGATTTTTTGTTGAATAAATTGTATATATTCTTATTCTTGTAATTCATATTTGATCTCCAGAATAACAAATGCACTTCCAATACTAATATTCTTATAACTTCCCATGTTGCATTTAAAATGACTTTTTTAAATATGTTTAAACCAAATTAATTTTAAACATTTCATTTTATCTTATGAGATAATTTATAGCTATACAAATATTTATTACTATCACTAAAAGTTATAATGGGATAGATAAGATTCCTTCACCCTAGATGTTTCGAGTTTGAGTTCTGAATATGAAAAAAAGCTGACGGGAGCGTTTGTCACTTTAATAAGCGCTACACAGTGCGAATCAAAATTAGTCGAGCCCAAAATAGGTATCAAACACCAAACGATAGGTTTCGAATTTGAGTCCTGGGTATAACGTCGCCTTGATTAAAGAGTACTTTATTACTCAATGTGGGCCTTCTCGGCGCAAATCTGAATTTAGTCCGACCTCAATACGATTACCCAATACTGGGTGAAAAATAAAAAAAGATATTTATAACTAGTATTAAAGCACAAATTTTAGAAAGTGGAAGGGTGTAACTTAGAAATAGGACAAAAGATTATCATTACTACAAAATAACACATATAAGTCTCATTTAATTCTTTCTTCATATCCACTGCTCTTTCTCTTTCTCTTTCTCTTTCTCTTTGTTTATCTCTCTCCTCCCTCGCCGCCACATATTCTCCTACACACATTTCGCTTCAATGTCCACTAATTTCCTCGGATCACCACCACCCCTTTTCAAGAATGTAATCTCTCCTTGTAATAAACTCTCCACTTTCACAATAAGAGCTTGTTTACATTCTTGTGAGCCCAAAATTGATGATCATATCTACAACAACTACACTAAATACTGCACTCCCAATTTCCCAAATCATGTTTCTCAAACACCCATTTCAGAAAAACAGCCAAAAACCAACAAGAACCATACAATTTTGGACAATTTTGCAAAAGATGATGATTTGTGGCTAAAAATGCAAAAAGAGGCAAGGTTAGATATTGAGCAAGAACCCCTTTTGTCAAATTACTATAAAAATTCAATCTTGGCTCATGATTCTATGGAAAGTGCATTAGCTAACCATCTTTCAATGAAATTGAGCAATTTGAGTATTTCTAGTGAAACTCTATATGATCTTTTCATGGGGGTGCTCACAGAGGATCAAGAATTGATTTTTGATGTTAATGCTGATTTGATAGCTGTTAAAGAAAGAGATCCCGCTTGTATTAGTTATATACATTGTTTCTTGAATTTTAAAGGGTTTTTAGCATGTCAAGCACATAGAATAGCACATAAGTTATGGTCTAAAGGGAGAAAGATTTTAGCTTTAGTAATACAAAATAGAGTATGTGAAGTTTTTGCTGTGGATATTCATCCTGGAGCAAGAATTGGTAGAGGAATATTATTAGATCATGCAACTGGAGTTGTAATTGGTGAGACAGCAATTATAGGAAATAATGTGTCAATTTTACATAATGTAACATTAGGTGGAACAGGAAAAATGTGTGGTGATAGACATCCAAAAATTGGTGATGGTGTATTAATAGGTGCAGGGACTTGTGTTCTTGGAAATGTTAGAATTGAAAATGGTGCTAAAATTGGAGCTGGTTCTGTTGTGTTAATGGAAGTTCCTGCTAGAACAACTGCCGTTGGAAATCCAGCTAGATTGATTGGTGGGAAAGCAAATCCAATTAAGCTTGATAAAATTCCTAGTTTGACTATGGATCATACTTCATATTTATCTGAGTGGTCTGATTATGTAATTTAGACCTAGGTTTGCTATGTACTGTGTACGGACTTAGAGATTCAATATAATATATTTTTTTTTATTTCTCGTGAGCCACTTATTCATTTTTGTCGTTTCCCCCCCTAAGAAGTTGAATGTGTTATACGATTTGGATACTTCAAATAAAACTTGAGTATGTATAGGATACGCTAATGCTAAAACCTTTTCTCAAGATATCTTTCAAAATATTCGGATCGTCGCTTCAAATCTTGTTTTCCTAGTGTGAAACTAGTTGGTTACCTATTTTTCTACATCCATATAATCTACTAAAGTAAATCGGTATTGACTACATATTAAAAGCAGATCTTGATCCATGGAGTCTCAAGAAGGTAAGTACTCCAACTTGTCCGATGCTCTTGCAGCCAAATACCATATACAAGTGGAACTTGCATTACACATAGATTTTGATACAACCTTCTGTCTTCTCTTCCTTTCTCCTGACGTTATCTCACGTCGCCACACAATCTAACGATGGGGAAATGTTTCCTCTCCTATGCTTGAGAACCCGCATGTGAAAGGATTACTATATTCTAAGGACGCTAAAAAAGGCAGCCCGGTGCACTAAGTTCCAGCTATGTGCGGGGTCCGGAGAAGGGCTAGACCATAAGGGTCTATTGTACACAGTCTTATCTTGGATTTCAGCAAGAGGCTGTTTCCACAGCTCGAACCCGTGACCTCCTGATCACGTGGCAACAACTTTACCGGGTACACATTTTTCTAAGTTATGTAATAGAGAGGTGGAGAGGTGGAATATTTTTTGCTACTTTGGTAGAGCAAACAGCCCTTAAAAGTGAAAAAAATATTAAGTTTCTTTTTCCCTTTTCTTTTATAGTGTTTTCACTTGGTAGATTAGTAATTGGTAGAATCCATGTTCTCCTAGGAGAAGAGACATTTCCTCCAGTTGATATGTTATACAAGCCCTTATGAAACTCTTTTACTATTTGCAAATATTTGAGGGGTAACATTTGCATATATTTTTGGCTCTAATGCCCTTTACATCCCTATAACTAGTAATGCCCCACATTATAAAATTTCAAGTTGGGTTAAAAAGTTTTTTTAATCTAGAAGATGGAATGAAAAATGATATTAATCTGAACTTAGGATAAATCAAAAGGACCAAGTTATTATTTTGGGAGAGGGACATCCAACCTTGTAGATAAATGTTGTTCCATCTTTTCTTTAAACACGGGCTCTTTTAACAAAAGTCACACTTAAAATTTAGTGAAGTGAACTTCAAGTTTTGGCTATTACTTGACATTAATGCAATCTCAATAGCTTTACATTGCATATATACTTAACAAAGAGTTTAGGAAGATACAATCAATCCTTCTGGCTACCAAAAGCAATAGGGTCTAGACTCTGGTTCTTATCAAAAAGTTTGTTAGATAATCAAAGTACAAAATAACGTTAGATAATCAAAGTACAAAATAACGTATAACTTATCAGTGCTTATGCACCAAATTTTGCTTGGCGAAAGACGCTAAAAATCTCTAATGATGCTTGTCCTACTGATATTACGCCCAAGAACATCTTCATTAATGGTCATCCATGCATCAGACATCATTGCTTCCAATTTCAAAAGCTCGCTTTTGAGCCGTGAAGGAGATGTTGAACTATATTACTATCTCATCTAGAAACTTAAATCGTTAGGAAGAACACACTTTTGATAACTTAATTACATGTCTTAGTACTACCCTCACTCGTGAGCCTAATTCTTTTCCACATGTCAAGCACGTGAAAATCTATGGTTTGTCCTGATATCATATTAAAGTGGATGACCATATCATTCAAAAGTTTAAATTGTTAGCGAAAGTCATTGCTGCAGAATTTACAAGGCTTAATCTTCTAGATGGTGGTGTGTTTGCAAGTCTAGCGAAAAGCAAATTGTTCCAAAAAACACTAAGGGAAGGTGATGTGTTTGTTGTCCCTAGAGGACTTCTGCACTACCGTTTGATCTCTAGTTTCGAGTTGGCTACATTTTTCCAAGTGCTAAGTAATCAGAATTCTGGAGTTGTGAGTATATTAGATGCCATGTTTGTACCAATTAATTCAAACACGAAAGTGTTAATGAAGAAGCTGACCTCTCTTTCAACACGGGGAAAGAGCAGATCCAGAGTGTGACACTGTTTCCTTATTAGGTTTCTGATAACAAATTAGTTCAGCAATTCTAAATATGTACAATTTTTATCACTTGCACTTTTGTTGCTTCATTTTGAATGTTTGAGATGCCTAATATTAAAAGAAGAAAAAACGTCGGATGGATTGGAATAGGAAAAATTACCATCAAAGGTTGTGGTGAACTTGTAAGTACTCTTCATCCTTAAATATTAATATCGGGTTGATGTCGTTGGTATGGAATCTTATTTGTTTGGGATCATTTTACCTCCCAACGTGAATTCGACTTAGTTGGATCTCAAAACAAATATCGAATATCGAATAAAAAACAAAAAAGAAAAGAATGGATAAATGCTATGTTGTTTTACTCATTTTTTCCATTTTCATTCCTTTTGTTTCTACCACAACCAATCAGCCCCTCAAGCATTGCATAGTTTCGATATGGTAAAGAAAAACAACTTTCTAAGTTTAAATGGTAAATGGAATTCATAAAGGTTGGATGACAAAGTGACACATTATATATGGGGTAAAAATTGGATTTTGCCAAATTGTTATTTATTTGGATTTGGTATTACTATAATAGATTGAGTCGATCTTGAAGAGTTTATATATCAATTATAATCTATGTATAATATGTGTATAATCATTATATAATGCTATTTATATAAAGGTGCTATGTTTTAAATACCTCGTTTATTTTTATACGAGGTTCTGTTTAGTTACTTCGACCGACTCCTGTTCTTCAAAGAGTTTATTTTAGTAAAAATTTAAAACCCAACAATAAATTCATTCATAGTTTTTCTTTAAATTTCAAGTTCTTTATAATTCAATTTCGGATTTAATCAAATGATGTTTGTCGGACAAGCATTTGTTAATTTACTAGCAATATGAAGAATTTAGGTATAAATTGCTACATTTGATAGAATTTAAAGCTAAAATAGTTCAATTAGTGATTATATGAAGTTGCTGACAGCTAAAAACTAGTATGTGTGAGCTGCCAGTATGAAGAAGCTCTTTTTTTTTCTTCTGATCTTTGTTACATTTGATTTGTTGTATAGTAGTTATAACTCCTTGAGCCGGGTCTAACGAAAGACGGGCTCTCTACCTTCAAGATAGGTGTAAGGTCTGCGCAAAGGCGGATCCAGGATCTGAAATTTATGGGTTCCTACCGTAATTTCAAATTAATATACAATAATAACTGGGTTCACAATTAGATACTTATAAATATTCAGAGGACTTCTTAATAGAAATACAATGTCTATGCAAAAGTTATTGGGTTCCGGGGAATCCAGTAACAATACACACTATCCTCCCCAAATCTCACTTGTGGAATTATACTGGGTTTGTTGATGTTGTTGTATAGTAGTTATAACACATTTCACATGGTTGATGACATGTGTAACCAGAGGCGACGCCAGAATTTGAACTTTATGGGATCGGGACTCTAGTCCATTTAAGTTACTGTGTTTTAAATTAACAATTTATACATATTCAATGATATCTGGGGGATTTGCATCTATACTCAGTTTTTGGGTCACATTTTAACTTATACCCGCTTTGCAAAATAAATTGCAAGCGTATCCACTTTTCGGGTAACTTCAGACATACGGGCGTAAAGTAGCAAAAATTTATGTCTGAAGTTTGAACTTCACAATGTTTTGCCTGAAGTATAGCCTTATCAAAGCAAAACTTCAGATATTTTTGCTTGAAGTTTGGCCTGACTTGCAAAGGCAATCACGCAAACTTCACTTCATAGTGCAATGACAAACTTCAGTTTAATAAAACTATAGCATGTTTTGGTTGAAGTTTTTGTTTTGTAATTGTTGAACTTCAACATTCTAGGAGCTGAAGTTTTGTTTTGTAATTGCTGAACTTCAGCATTATAGGAGCTAAAGTTGTGTTTTGTAATTGCTGAACTTCAACATTCTAGGAGCTGAAGTTTTGTTTTGTAATTGCTGAACTTCAGCATTATAGGAGCTAAAGTTGTGTTTTGTAATTGCTGAACTTCAACATTCTAGGAGCTGAAGTTTTGTTTTGTAATTGCTGAACTTCAGCATTATAGGAGCTAAAGTTGTGTTTTGTAATTGCTGAACTTCAACATTCTAGGAGCTGAAGTTTTGTTTTGTATTTGCTGAACTTCAGCATTCTAGGAGCGGAAGTTTTTGTTTTATATTTGCTAAACTTTAGTAGTCTAGGAGCTGAAATTTTTGTTTTATATTTGCTAAACTTCAATAGTCTTAGAGCTGAAGTTGTGTTCTGCCTTTCTTTGAAGTTAGATGGCTTTAAAATATAACTTAAGCCAAATTGTGCTGAAGTTTTAACTGATTTTTTTGATAATGTTATGAAATTATTTTTTCTATCTTTTATTTTATTTCTGCAGCCCTTTTCTGTCGTTTTCCCTGCGGATGATATCATAAAGCAAGGGGTAAGCTAATTCCAAGAGATCGCGAGAGCAACTATTGTGTATAATAAATTTCACATGCATGTGCCATTCTCGTGGTAGGTAACTTGAAAGAGAGGACATATAGCAGTCAGTTGCTGTTATATGTTTAAGAAGGATGGATCAGGGAAAGACACAAATCACACCTACTTTAACCAGTTTGTGGAGTTTTATTTACTCGTCCTTCAACATAGAATGTGGTAGTTGATAATTTAATAAAAACTTTACAGATCCAATCAATAATACATATACAAAGTCTCATGTGTTTGAGAGAGAAAAGAAGAAGAGGAAAAGAAGAGGAGAAAGAAAGGAGCGCATAGGTAAGGAGGAAGAAGAGGAGGCGTCTGAAGTTGTCAAAATTAGGGTATAAGTTAAAGAATTTTAAAAATATGGGTATAAGTTAAATGGGGGCGACCAAATAGAGCGCCCCGTACAATTCTTACATGATATCTTAAGAAAAATATAAGGTTTAGGTAAAAGATAAAGGGTTTGGCTGAACCCGCAAAACCTATGCTAGCTCTGCCCGTATGTAACCATGTTTTAAAATGATATGTTAAAAAAAGTATCACTTGAAAGGGTGCGACTTTTCTTGAAAGCATGGTTTGTTAAAATGACCGTTAGTAAAAATGTGTCTCCGTGGGCCTATAAATAGTACTCCGTCTGTTTCAATTTATATGACACACTTTTTCTTATTAGTTTGTTCAAAAAAGAATATCATATTTTTACAATTAAAAATAATTCAACTTTAAACTCTTCATTTTACTAATTTTACTCTTAATGAGAAGTTTTTATAACCACACAAATGTCATGGTCCCACAAAGTTTTTATCCCTTAATTTTTTAAGACCACAAGTTTTAATTTTTTTTTTAAAAACTCCGTTACGAGTCAAACTACATCATCTAAATTGAAACAAAGGGAGTAAATAGTAAGAACCAATCCACAGTTCAAAGAAAAAACATATTCTTATTCTAGAAATCCTGCAAACTATTAATACATCTTATGAAAAGAAAAGAACAATCATCAGCGGGTATTAGCGGGTATCGCAATATGGAGTTTTTTAGACATATTGTTGTCTAAGTTGTAGAGTTTGCTGTAAATCTCTACCAGAGATATACCTTGCATACCTTGATATCTTGGTGATGTTTGAAAGTTTTAGATGGTCTTCTTTATTCAGTTTTTCACCTCATTCAATTCCAAGAAATTCTCCAATTTTACTATCCAATAATGGTAAATTTTGAGTTATATATAACTGCTTACTTTTCATCAGGATAAATATTTGTTTTTTTTCATATTAAATTATGTTCAATGAGCACGATTCTTGCATTTGGACATTTTTACAATGTAGAACACGACAATCCTCTGTCCTAGTGATGTGTTTTAAAAAGAATGGCACATTTGAGCTACAAAGCTTCTACTACAATTTTCTAGCTATACATTTGGTAGGCATAGGTTGCACCATATAGGAGCCACATGCACATGTTGACATTTGAATTGTGCGGAGACGGGAATATGGCTAAAAATTTTTATGTCGTCGGGTCAGGTAGCGCGCATATCGACTGTTCCAGGTACTTGCTAATTCCACCCATTGAGAATTAGGTAGATAAGAAGAATTTTTATAATGGTGATGCTCGGGCCAAGGGGAATGTAGAGTTTTTGTGCAGGCAGAGCCTATGTACTTGTATGCAATCAGTATGGTAGGTGTTGAGAAGTTGAGATGACTTCCATGAATCTGTTTACTCTATTGTCATAGTGACAATGAATCAATGTACTAAGCCGCAAAGATTCGTGTAAATTCAATGACTAAAGACCGCAAAAATTTATTGCTGAAGGTATGAAGGCTACGTACATCCTATCCTCCCCATACCCTACTTGTGGGAATACACTAGATTGTTGTTGTTATTTTTGCCTCATGCATTGGTCTATGTCTTGGTCGTAATGGTTTATTTTATTTTTGGTAACTGTTGCTAGGGGTGTTCATGGTTCGGTTTGAATCGGTTTTTTCCTAAAAAGAAACCAAACCAAGTAAGTCGGTTCTTAAAATGTTGGAACAAAACCAAACCAATTAAGTCAGTTTTTAGCGATTCGATTTTTGTCGATTTTTATCGATTTTTCAGCTTTTTCGGTTATTTATCGATTTTTCTTAAATATGAGACATACACTGCCAAACATATTCCGGCGATTACATTTTTAATGTAACACTATCAAACCAATTGCTCTTTGAAAAATCTATCATTTACCATGATATATAGTGATGATAATTGAATCAAATAATGATGAATAATTTAAGCGCTCAATTATAAATCGATTATTTTTAACATGAAATAATTCTTGTACTTAGCAAAAGCAAACTACCAATCAAACTAGAATATAAATGTAAAGAATTAGATTATTGTAATAGCAAAGAACTAGACTTAAAATACAAACGATTAATATGCACCATAACATTTTAAAAACTTTATATAAATATATATATATATATATATGTGTGTGTGTGTGTGTGTGTGTGTGTGTGTGTGTGTGTGTAATAATAAATTTAAATAGCTACTTCTATAGTCGGTTTGGTTTGTTTTTTCTGATTATTTTTTGATTAAAACCAAAATCAAACCAAATTTGATCGATTTTTAAAATTCAAAACCAAAATCAAAACCAAACCAAACCAAACCAAATCTAAAAAGTATCAGTTTTTGGTCGGTTGGTTCGATTTTCGATTTGGTTTGATTTTTCGGATTTTTATGAACACCCCATGACCGCTGCGTCATATTACCTGACCGTTGTTTTTTTCGTTGGTGGTGGAGGTTCAACTATGATTATAGTTTGCAAGTTGAGATTGACTTTGTACTTTCTCTGTTCTTTAAACATTTCGAGTTCTAGGTTCTTTGACTGTGAAACAACCTAAACTTTTAGTGCTGGTCATAAGAGACAGGAATTTCCAATTAGTCCACTTGTTCCTTTTGACACGACGCTTTTTCCCATTTAGCCTATTCCAAAAAAGGATATTCTTTTATATTTGGAAATTTTTTAGATTTAAACTTTTCATTTTGACTTTAGGGACATCCTCTTGAGGTCATTTAAAGACATGTTTAAGGTTACAAGTTGGATTGGTTTATGTCAAATTTTTTTCTTAATCTCCATGTCTAATCTAACATCGTTATATAACTGTGGTGCATCTGTCCATGTTCATTTGAATTGTGAAAGAGTGCTTTCGCTTCGCCTGTGTCTTTAGCTAGGATAGTCTGGTCTTGTTCATTTTTCTTTTATTTGTCTGTTTAAGTTGTATTTTCATTGCAAGGCTGATTTCATTGCTTATGATTTTGGCAATGGTGTTACAAACAATGTTATTCTTATTAGTCATAACAATATTGAAATGGTTTGGTTATGTTCATCAGTTGCTGCTGTTTTGAGAAGTGAGAACTGCATTGCTTTTCCTTTTTTACCCCTATTTTATCAACAACACAATTTTGCTTGTTCAATAAAGAATGAGGGTTGCAGTAGGTTAACGATAAACATGTAAAATAGATTTAATCAAAAGCACAATTTTGCTTGTTCAAGTAGATAAAAATGAGGGTCACAATCAGGGGCGTACCTATGTTATACCGAGAGGGGTCACTGACACTTGTAAAATTTCAACAAAAATTCTATGTATACTTGTATATGTTCTTAGAAAACAGTAATATATTAATAGTGGACACCTTATATAGAGAGTAGATTATAGTTGAATCTAAAGGTGCACCCGCGACCTTCAAATCCTGGGTTCGATTCTAGTCGCAATAGGTTAGCGATAAACATGTACATATATTTCATCAAGAGCAAACTTACATTAGTTATTGAACACTTAAGATATTTTTTTATTTTTTTTATTTCGTGGTTTATTGGAGTGGCAATTAAACATATAACTTGTAAAGTCTTGTAGGACATGATTTTTTGGTAGTGTAATGAAGTTTTTCTTATTAGTCGTCGGAAGAAATCAATTTCTTTTATACTAACTCAACCGCTTGAACTAAAATTAGCCGGACAATATATAACATACTTATTTATAATATGTGTATAATTATGTATAATCAGTATATAATCTATATACACTGGCTAAAAAAATAAATAGTAAAACTCATGGCTATTTCTGTAAAGAGGCTATATTTTAAAGGGCCTAACGAAATAAAGGGCCTTGTTTTATAGCCGTCAGCCCAATCCCCAAAAGTTAGAGTTAGGGTTAGGGTTTGAATTTGTTTTATAAAGCTGCAAAGTTTGGAATCTTTCAACCTCATTAGTGCTGTCTCTCCTTTTCATTCCTCTCCAGAAAGTTCATAGGTTTTTTTAGTTTCAGAGTTTTATGGCTTTCTGCAAATGAAAAAACTTTCTTTTCTCTTCTACAATCTTTAAGTTTTTTTTTTGTTTATAGTTTCTGTTCGATTTTTATTTTTTATTTTTGCAAACTGAGTTCATTTACAGTTGGGAAATGATGAGAATATATCGATATATCAAAGGCTCAGTAATCTGTGCTCTGCTGAATAATTTTTTTTTTGCACGTCAGTCTGATCCCAACTGCGAAAGCTTTTGTTTCCTTAATTTTTCTCACCAGTTTAAGTTAAAGCTTGTGTTGATAAAATTAAACAGATTTGTTAATCTGATGTGGTATATTTGTTTTCTTGTCCAAAGTTGGTGAACGAATTTAATAATTACATGTTTACTGGTTTAAAATATGATTTAATTTGGATAAAAATGTGCTTGAACTCGTAGCATTGTAATAAAAATATGATCTTTTTTCCATAACGTTCCTGCAATTTCTCTGGTATTATTAGAGGTTTCAATCTTAAAAAAGAAAAGAATTCAAATTTACTGGAACTATACATCCTATTACTAGGTTGAAAAGAGTTTCTTTTTCTAGTCAAAATTAGATTTGTCGAAAGGGGGTTTTGTTGTCTGTTTTAGCTATAGGTAAATCGAAATTGCCAAAACATTGTTAGATAAAATTGAGTTCATTTCCGAATAAAACTGCATTTTGGAGTTGGACTTCAACCTGATTCTTTTTGCTAAATTACAAGTGTGTAACAAATAAAAGGTATTAATTGGACTAGAGAATGTGATTGCATTATAAAGTTTCAATTGAACGAAACGAGCAAGCTTAAATTAACGTAGCATGAAACCTATAAAGCTTTAATTGGCACTAACGAGTTATAAAGTTTTAATTGAACGAAGCATGAAACCTATAAAGCTTTAATTGGCACTAATGAGTCAAATCTCCTTGTATTTTATAACCCCATGTAGAATCACCTAACAAAAATGGAAGTGCTAAACTATTAGCACAAGTAGAAATAAATAATTTTCTACCTTCTAAATAAGAAATATCTAATCTATAGGTATTCCATAAAATTACAAAAGTTATACCTTGAACCAACCCCTAAAGCAAACATGCATGAAAAAAGAGCAATAGATGAGACAATTAATTATCATGTTTTTAACTATTAGGTTTAATCAAACTTAATTTAGTTCTTTAGTTCTATGCCCTCATTGTTTGATTCACCTAGTCATTGTACATTTTTAGGGTCGTAAGGGAAAGAGTTATCCTCATTATAATATAGGGATTAAATAATAATTGGATTATTTGGTTCATTTGACTAAAAATAGGATGTACATGATATAATATATATAAAATAAATTTTTATTTATAATTTTAATTTTGGATTGTTTAAAAGACTTTGGGAGAAGAGCCCTAGAGAATTTGCCGTTTAGTATTTATTTGGAGATTAATTAATCCCGAGATTATTATCTCACATTAAATATGGGATAGGATAATACCCTATTGTAGGATTAATTAATTCTAGAATTGCTAATTCTAGATTTAAAAATTCAACTAAATGCAGAACAAAATAATCCCGCATATAATCTCGGGGATGTTATCCCTTATCCCACGTACCCCTTAGAGTTTTTTCTATGTCTCAGGTTTTCAATAAAACCCTTTCGTATGCAGACTAGGGTTTCGCATGGATCGTATCGGATTAGCACATTTCAGATTCAGATTTCGAATTCTACAAAATACAATCCGAATCCGATTTGAATTAATATCAGATCAGATCGAATTTTAAAGTTTGGATCGGATCAATATTTCGGATTTTGGATCAGATTATATATATTATTAAGGCAATTGCTTATCTAATCAGCTAATGCATCTGCCTTATCTGCTTTTTCTGTGTTATGTGCTAATACAAATATCTCTTTTCTTTTCATCCCTTTTATCAGCATTGCATCTTCAAGAAATATTTCTCTGGAGGTTCGAATTGTTATGCCTCAGAGTTGCAAACCCGTATGTATATTTTCTTTGTAAAAGAGGTAATACAGCAAGAAAATTTTATGTTTTTGTAATTATGAGGGTACTATGGTGTCAATATAGCTAAATCCAACAATTGTGAAGGTAATAACTTAGAGGAAGATATAAAGGAAGTACTAACTATCCGAAATTAAATTTTAGTATTTATACATGCCCTAATAATTTCGAATTTCGAATCGGATCGGGTTAAAATTATACCAATCCCAATCCGATACGAATATCCGAAATTTTAATATACATAATTCGAACTCCGATCCAAATATCCAAAATTCGAAATCCGAAATCCTAAATTGAGCGGATCGGTTCGGATTTCGCATATCCGATCCAAATGAACAGCCCTAATGCAGACTCATTTCAATTCATGGTTTGCCTAATAATAGGCCCGATATTATTTTTTGTAGTAGATGATCGACAATTGTCATCTTATGAGTTAGTTTTTGGAGTTGAGTTACACCAATACGGCTATGATTAAATGTTAGAAGTCCATGTGCAAATACATAACATATATCTATTTTTAGTATAAAATATTATTCCTTCCGCCTCAAATTATCCGTTGTGATTTCAAAAATATGTTGTCTCAAATTATTTATCATATTAGAAGTTCAAGATAAAATAAATTATATTTTTTCTATTTTACCCTCAATAGTAATTGTTCTTGAAAAAAGAGATAACACATAAATAGAGTAAATATTCAATGAGGAGATATTATATGTTAAAATATAAATAAGGGTCAACAATCTAAAATTCCTTTTAATTAATGTTTATTTAGAGGCGTGTAAAAGAGATAAATGACAGATAATTTGAGACGGATGGAGCAAGTGTTGATTTAACAAAGAGTTGTTATTTAAAGGGAAAATGGCCAAATATACCCTTCTACTTTCGGATATTGTCTATATTTAACCTCCGTTATACTATCCGGCCAAATTTACCCATACCGTTATACTATCCGGCCAAATTTACCCCTACCATCAACATACTTTTAAAAATTACCCCTCAGTCTGTTAGGTGACCCAGAATCTCATCAAATCATTTTAATTAAGTCACTTATTATTCTTCTTGATCCACTATTTTTGAAATAATTGGCATTTACACATTTTTTTAATTAAAAAGAAATAAGAGAAAGACATTAAAATAATATAACTGTTAGTAAACAAAGTATAGTAAATTGAAGAATCTAAATTAGTAGCTTGTCTAAATTTCAAAAGTATTTACAACATCCCAACTTTCATGAATTCGCTGCACCAACGGTATGAAAACTTTGCAAGTATTCGTGATAGATGTTGAAGTTCATTGGAGACTTTACATTATCGAATTCAGTTTTGCTTTAATCAAATGTCTACACATTATGCACTCTTAACTTAGTCGATTAAACTTTATACTAACCAGACAATAATAAAATATATTCGAATATACATGTACATACATGATGATCATCTGCATATAATACACAATAAATAGACCCACTGAATTCTACGGTGTGTATATTATTGAAAAATAAATAAAATTTTAAACTAATTTCAAACTCATTATCACAAGAAAAGAAGTGGGGCATTGGTAATTAAAAATATTCATGAATAATATGTATAGTCTAGTATCTTTAGCATTCACATAAATAGTAATTTCTGAAAATAGTGGATCAAGAAGAATAATAAGTGACTTAATTAAAATGATTTGAGAGATTCTGGGTCATCTGACATACTGATGAGTAATTTTTAAAAGTTTGTTGACGATAGGGGTAAATTTGGCTAGATAGTATAACAGTAGGGATAAATTTGTCCGGATAGTATAATAGAGGTTAAATATAGACAATATCCGAAAGTAGAGGGGTATATTTGGCCCTTTTCCCTTAATTGAAACATGAAGCCTAATAACATGTTTGACCAAGCTTCTCCAAGGCCAAAATCACCATTTTTTTCAAAGTTGAAGTATTTGGCCAAGCTTTTAGAAAAAAAAGTGATTTTGAGTAGAAGTAGAAGAAAAAAGCTTATCCCCAAAAGAATTTTTTGAAAAATACTTTTTGAGAAAAATACAATTAAAAATATTTTTTAAAAGCTTGGTCAAACACTAATTGCTACTCAGAAGTGCTTTTCAAATTAATTAGCCAAGCACAAACTGCTTCTCACCAAAAGTACTTTTGAGGAAAGTACTTTTGAAAAAAAGCACTTCTCAAAATAAGCTTGTGTACGGATAAAATCGGGGGCAAAGTTTTCCCCGATGAGAGAACGAAGAGGAAGCACGACTCGACGTGATTATAATCGAGGCAAGGAGTCCCTCATATCGAGATCCGGGAGAAATGAATGATGTGTCTGACATTCGACACGGTGAAATGACGTACCCCTACCAAGTATAGCTTCCGGACCTCGGGAGGCGCGATTAATGTTTATGCATGACGGGTAGGGGGCCGTAATATTCGCCCTCAACCGGATATTATGACGCGAATCCCGTTCAGTATCAACTGTAAATTAACATTTGCTGGAAAAAAAAGTTTTTTTTACCTTTTTTAGACTTGTACTAAGACTGAAATTCTCCCACTATATAAAGGGAAAGTTTTTTTTATTCTAACACATTGTAACACACAAGTCAAAGCAATAAAAGTTTACTTTTGTCTTATAGCTATTGTTCAAGGCATTATTCATTTGTTCTTTTCTTCACTCGGGACCGAGCTTGTACCGAGGGTCCAATCGAGGACGAGTTTCACTGTTCAATTTGATATCAGGCTTGGTCATTACATAGCGATTGGTTTGATCATTTATTTTATCTTTAATTCATTTATCTTTTGTTCTTAATTATTCGTATTAAATTAAACCGCATATCCTTTAAACTATGTACAAATTTAATTATTACTCATTTTTGGGGTAAACAGTTTGGCACCCAATGTGAGGCTAAGGATAATAGTGGTGATTTGATACGAATCTCCATAAAACACCCTATTTTACGTTTGTTGTTCGAAATTTTTATTCTAGTTTAGCCTAAAAATATCAAACTCTCAGTCTACTCACTTGAACGTTGACGCCGAGTCAGACATCATGGCGAGAATAATAATGTGGTGCCTAGTAATGATGTGCCTCCTGCCTATTCCAATGGTGTCCCAGTCGCCGACTCAATCGATGCTAACTCGCAGGTGGCCATCAATATCAATTTTCCAACTGATCCCAAAAAAAGTATTCGCGGGGGACCCTAGCCAACGGCTCAAGAAGCTCCCGAAGCTGAAGGTGATGGGGTGAGCCTAAGATTACTTTTTGAAATGTTGCAGGCTCAACAAGCGACAATAGCACAGCTGCAGAACCAAATCCATGCCCCTAATAGGGTCGAGCCTGAACAAACCCGGAAAAATGCCAGGAGAGATGAATAAGTTGCCGTGGGACCGGGAGAAGCCGAGCCCGGAGAAAGTTCCGAGGTGATGAAGATGCTCTAATAATTAACAAAACGGGTAGAGTCAGGCGAGAAAAAGATTGAGGCCAACGACAATAAGGTAGAAACATACAACTCCAGGGTCGATCAGATCCTGGGAGCACCTCCGATATTAAAGGGACCGAACTCCAAATTTTTTATGCAGACCCTTCTCCCCGAGCGCGACACCGAAGAGGTTTCGAATGCCTGACATTTCCAAGTATAATGAGACCACAAATCCAAATGAGCATGTTACCTCCTATACATGAGCGTTCAAAGGGAATGACTTGGAAGATGATGAAATCGAGTCGGTGTTGCTAGAAAAGTTTGGGGAAACTTTGTCCAGGGGGCAATAATATTGTATCACAACTTGCCTCCAAATTCCATTGATTCATTTGCTATGCTTGCAGATGCTTTCATAAAGGCCCATGCCGGAGCCATAAAGGTCGAGACTAGAAAGTCAGATCTTTTCAAAGTCAAACAAAGGGATAACGAGATGCTCAGGGAGTTCGTGTCTAGATTCCAGATGGAACGGATAGATCTGCCACCAATTACAGATGATTGGTCCGTTCAGGCATTCACTCATGGGCTTAACCCCCGATGTTCCATGGCTTCTCAATATTTAAAACAAAATTTGGTGGAGTACCCAACGGTAACCTGGGCCGACATCTACAATAGGTACAAATCGAAGATTAGGGTCGAAGACGACCAACTCGGGGTCCCTTCTAGATATATTTACCATATCATAACCGATGATAGATCTAAGAAAGCCGCTGATCAGGAGCCAAGGCCGGTCCGAGATCGATATAAATCATACAACGCGGATCGGAGGGGAAACGGATCCGGGCATCACCCAACCAAGAATGAGAAAAGAAGTGATCGAGGACCGAGCGACCAGGGCCTAATGAGCAAGAGCGGGCTTGACAGGTCGCTCGGGAGTAGAGAAGTGCCAAAATTGTCAGAGTACAATTTCAACACGGACGCTGCAAGTATTGTGTTAGTCATAGGGCACATCAAAGAGGCCAAATGGCCCCGACCATTGCAGTCCAACCCTTCCCAAAGAGATCTTAATCTGATGTGTAAGTATCACGGCACACACAGTCATAGGATCAAAGATTGTCGACAATTAAGAGAAGAAGTTTCTCGATTGTTCAACAATGGGCACCTCCGAGAATTCCTAAGCGAGCGAGCGAGCCAAAAACCACTTCAGAAAGAGGGATGCCAACAAACAGGTCGAACAAGAGGAGCCTCAACACGTAATCAACATGATCATTTGGGGAGTCAATATCCCCAAATAGCCGATGATAAAATGCACTAAAGTATCTATTTCGAGGGAAAAACGCACCCGAGATTACGTCTTAGAAGGAACTATCTCGTTCAGCAATGAAGACGCGGAGGGCATCATACAACCTCACAATGATGCACTGGTAATATCTGTATTTATTAATAAATCTCTGGTTAAGCATGTATTGATTGATCCAGGTAGATTGGCCAATATCATCAGATCGAGGGTCGTAAAGCAACTGGGATTACATGATCAAATTGTACCATCAGTCTGGGTATTGAATGGATTCAACATGGCATGTGAGACCACGAAGGGTGAGATAACCTTACCTGTAAACACTGTCAGGACCACCCAAGAAACAAAGTTCTATGTTATCGAAAGGGACATGAGGTACAATGCTTTGTTCGGAAGGCCGTGGGTCCATAACATGAGGGCGGTGCCTTTGACCTTACACCGGGTGCTGAAAATTTCCAAACCAGAAAGAGTCAAAATGGTCTACGGAGAACATCCAGCCGCAATAGAAATATTTGCTGTCGATGAAGTGATCCTAATGCCCGTGATTTCAATGGGCACATAATCGACCAAAAAAGAGGTAGCTAAATAGAAATCAATGACACCGTCCTTAGCCGGGCCGGAAGAACAGAAGGAGAATGGAGTGGATGACAAAGACGATCACAATGTCCCGAGATCGTCCATAACACCCGATGACACCGACGCCACCAAATCAAGTGTGGTCTAAGTGTGGGGTGTTGATGGTAGGCTAGAAACCCGTATTTTAGCCGTAGTATTGCACTCTAATTACTGTATTTTACGTGTGTTTGAGCTTAAATAAAAGTGAATTACACTTATTATGTGTTTTATGCCTTGCAGGAAATGATTCCGAGCTATTTAGGTAATTTGGAGCTAAATCAAACAAGTTTGTGCTTTGAAGTATGAGTAGAAGCCCAAGAAATTAAGCCGGGATCACGTTCGGGGGTCGATCACCAAGTCTGGATGTTAAAAATTGGACAAGAGAATTTACTCTGAGAAAAAGGCACAGCCGTGCCGCATAGGGCATCGCGCGGCGCGGTGCAACAATGAAAATGTGGTCTGATAGGTTTTTTGGCGAGCTCTATGGATTTCCTCACAAGTGCGCCGCATGGCGTGACGCGGGTGCACAAAAATTATAGAGTAGTTTCCTACTTCGGCTAGGAAAGGGTAGCTTCGTTCGGGTTTGTTTCTACATGGTATAAATACACCAAAATATTTTCATTAAACAACCTCCCTAACACTTCATGCCAAGAATATTTAAAATAGACTAAGCACCCTATCACAACATCCTAACCTCAAGAGTCGACTTAAAAGTACTCATGCGTTTTTCACAACCTGCTCACTTACTCTAACACAAAGGTCAAAAATTTTACCTTACATTAGCAAATGATGTGCCCTCACACAAACAATAGAGAGTAGTCACACACAATAAAATTCAAGAACAAACAGGAACTCAAAGATAGAAAGAATTCACTCACTCTCAGAAGTAAAATCCATGCGCCACACAAAATGTACCATAAGCTTACCCGTAGTGTAGTACTCCACTAATTGAGTTCCTTTAGTGAAGGATCAAGTAGGACTTTAATTGGATGTAATCTAGGCTGCGGGACGGGTAGGCTACATATGGATATAGTGACTACACCTCCCTGAGCACTTTTAATACATGTACATTAACACTTTCAATCCCACACTTATTTTGAACCAAATTCCAACCTTCACATCATATTAACACCAAGCTCACAATTTCTTTAAGCACAAATAAAACAAGATTTACCATTAGCAAGGAATAATTTTTTTTATAATATATACACACCAATATTTTTTTTTCTTTTTCTAGATTCTGATTTTTTTTAATTCCCTTTTCTATAGTTCCACTCAAAATCAAACCATTCCTCCACTTAGCTTAACAACTCATAAATATAGCAAGTTCTCAAGAGAGGTAAATGGTTCAAATAAAGGGGCTAGGCTTGTAGTGTGGTTGCTAAAGAAAATAGGATTACAGGCTCAAAAGGGCTAACTAGGATGCACAACAATTAGGCGGGTCGCAAACATATAATTGGCTAAACAAAGAAATGTATATATCACTTCCTAGACTGAACAAGACTAGTATTTCGCTTTGCAAACACATGGAAAAAGTTCTAGACATCATTGAAATGCACATAATATCAATAAAAACCTCACTCAAACTTTGGCACATAACTCACTTAGGATCAGATCTTTTCCGACTCTCTAGTCAAAGTAGTTAAGCAAAGTTACGATCAACCAATTTAAGGCACTTATCTAAAAGTCAAGAACTGAGCCTAGGCATCACAACTAAGGCACTCATCACTCTCAAGGCATAGCAGTCAAGGAAAATTGCTTCAAATTAGCACTATGACTCAAGATTCTTTATTCTTATAAAACAAAAAAATTAACTACACCTGGTTCAAGTAAAACCCTTGAAAAAGAACTGTGGCACAAAGAAAAACCAAGGGGGAATTACTATACTACCTAAGAAAGTAAAGTAAAATAAAAAAAAAAAATAAAAGACATTTTTGGATTTACAATTTTCTTTTTAATTTTTTTTATTGTTGTTTTGTATTTTGCTCGTTCGACTTCAAATCCCTCAAGAAGCCAGTCGACGAAATCCATCGTCGGGAAGAGCCGAACTAAAAAATTAATTACTAACTATTACATGCCGATAGAATTTAGAGTTATCATTACAGACCATATTGTCTAAAAAAGCAAGAAACAAATCAAACAAAACCAACTGGCAAATAGAAAACAAGTACAAATACAATGAAATAGGAGCACCCCACCCCACACTTAAGAAATTGCATTGTCCCCAATGCAAAACGATAAAACATGAGTGAAAAGATAACTCCCTGAGGCCCGTGGCCTACTCCTCATCAACACCCTAAAAGGTGCGCATGTACTCTTTGTCATCAGAAGGAATAAAGTTGGCGTCCTCATCCGGTGGCATCTGTACTCCATCGGCCAAGACCAACCATTGCTAAGTGACTGCTGAGAGGGGATGGTCATCCTGCAGCTCTGCCAAGTCAATCTCCCCCCGAGTAGCGCGAAGGCGCATATCAGTAAATAGAAGTTGCAGTGTCTCCTCAACACGAATAAATCTCTAATCTATAGGAACAACAACAAGGGGGGGGGGGGGGGGGGGGGGTCTGTCACAGCTGTGACATCAAAGGGCTTAAGAGGCCGCAAAATCGGAATCGTCCGGTCATAATGGTACTCCTCATCCACATGGTGTGTCCACAGAAGCCGCTTGATCATGCTTGGGAAATACAGGCGGTGGTCCCCAAGTGGTCGTACTCGAGACATGTGCTCAAGCATACTCTTACCAAGATTAAAATTTATCCGAGTTAAGATAGCATAAATGAGACACACCTTCAACCGGGAGACGTCACTGTCGTTCTGGGTAGGCATGATCTTTGTATTAATTAATCAGAGATTGAATCTGACGGGACGCTATAAATGGAACTTCTTCATGTCATTGTGGAAGTTATTAGCATCTCGCGTCCATGTGGCAAGAGACTCTGCGCCACATAGCTGGCGCCTAATATCAGGATAAGGGGGCCGGTGCAGTAACCTTTGGAACAACTTATTAGAGTGCTCCGTGAACCCCATGATTTGATTTATTACCTGGGAAGAAAAGGGAATCATCTTGCCTCTCACCTCCACTTCATACACTATATCTAAACTGGCCTTAGGTTGCCAGTTAGCATAGAATTCCTTGACCATGTTTATGTTCATCGACTCACTGGGACCGAACATGCTTTCAAAGACCAAGTATATGATGTTATTGTAAATCCTCGAGTATTTCCTGGCTAGCTTACCATCATCAATACTAACTTCCGAGTCGGGACTCACTGTCGGAACAAAGGTCTGGTACCACATCCTAGCATGATCTGGCACAACCCGCCATACTTGCATCCCGGTACTACATCCGCATCGGGATCAATACGCTCCTCTTCCTTCTCCATTGGGGCGGGGGGAGGTGCCCGCCTACCTCCTCGACGGCTACTAAAGGCAACCTATGGGGAACCTATGTTAGAATGTTTTCTAGGGCGGCGAGACATTGTACCTGCACAAGACGAATAATATTAGCCACAACACCTAGAACGGAAACAAGATCAAAAGGGGTGACCACCCCATACTTATGTTATTGGCATGTTCACAAGTACAATGTTTATCAGGGTCTCAGACTACCCCATTAAAAACACGCCACAAGTAATCAACAACCCACCCAACCACCAACATAATATTACACCAATATAACCACTGACTACATAATGAAAGACAAAATTAAAATGCTAAACTAGTAACTACAAAAAGAAGAGTAAGAAGTTAGTCTAATTTACCACTAATAAAATAAATCTACAATACAACACTACACAACACATAGCATGAATGAGACACCCCAATTACCACCTAGCAACACAGTAGCATGGGGCGGTCAATCGATTAGCGCTCGGGGCTAGCACGTTAAAATTTCATAACATAAGAACATGACCTTCCATCCCGCACTTATCATTGAACATCATATTATCTCATGCAAATTTTCTCTAATTAAGCAAAACTTCATTTTCTATTTCATTGGGGAATTTTATCAAACACATTGTATTCATCAACTTCAACTCATAATTTCAACTTCAATTGGTCTAGGACCACTACACGACAATACCAATCAACCTCCAAACAACAATTATAACACCACCACAATGTAATAATAGTACAAAGTGCTCCAATTTTAAGCAAAACACCCTCCAATTTTCGTCCATAAGGCACCTCTACCATACTTCACTATAAAATTATTCAAAAAGCACCAAGACATACCAAAAATCCTCCACAATAATAAGAACAATGAAAAACCCACAAGTTAAGCATAATTTTCAGCCATAATAAGCAAAGAGACTAAAAAATATTAGCCTAACTACAACTACCTAGGGTTTGGTTGAACTAAACTAAACTACTTAAATACTACAAACAAATACTAAAAGAAAGAGAAGAGATGAGAGGAAGAACTTACCTTGAAGAGTGATAGAGGTGGGAGAATTGTAAGGGAAGAATTTTGAAGAAGAAGAAAAATAAAGGATTTGGGGTGAGAGAGAGGAAAGTTAATGAATAGAGTAGGGGAGATGTAGGGGAAGGGGAGGGGAAACGAGTATGTTTTATGTTGATTTTAATTCTCTTTTTATTTTTTTTAAAAAATCAGGCCGCGAATTTTGCACTGCCGCGTCGTTGGGTGCGGCGCCCCAAGCAGAGCGGCAGTGGAGAAATTCAGAGAGTGTGATTCTATCATAGGAGCCTGTTTGGCCTAGCGCGGTGCCCCACGCGGCACCCACACGGCGCGCTTGGCCGCGTTTTTAGATTTTCGGTTATTTATGCTTTTTAGCCCACGAGTTGCACCCCGACTCTATTATGTACTTATTTTGTGTTTGATTCATGCTTATACATGTCCAAACGAGTACCAAAACTTCTAAACTCTAATCATCTTAATCTACAATTATCTAAATTATTCTACAAAAGCAGGAAAAAGGGTTAGAAGTACTTATGAGTTATAATCGTCAGCTTGATTCCATTATTTAGGCTCATTTGATCATGATGCTAGAGGATAGCTTGTCAAATCCTCCAACAAGGTACGATTTCAACCTGTACCCATTCACCTTAAAGCTTTAATTCCCTTCTTCATCCTAAATTTCAATGGCGGCATACGGTGAGACATGTTTCACCACATATAGACCTGTCCATCTTGATTTGAATTTTTGAGGGAACAACCTAAGTCTGCTATTGTAAGTAAGACCTTGTCCCCTTCATGTAACTCCTTTGGCTTAATCAGACGATCATGCCACCTTTTTATCTTTTCCTTGAAAATTCACGCATTTTCATATGCGTCCACTCTAAACTCTTCCAATTCGTTCATTTGCGCCAACATATGTTCACCTGCAAGACTAAGATCAACATTAAGCATCTTAATTACCCAATAAGCTTTATTGTAACGACCCGATCGGTCGTTTTGCTTTTTAGAATCTTGTTCCACTAAATAAGACTTCTTGTACGTGCTTTTACTATTTTATGACCTCCGGGGATGGTTAGTTCGGGATTTGGAAGAGTTCGGGTTGAAATCGGAACACTTGGTTCCTTACGGTCGCCTATAAAGGCTAAGTTTGACTTCGGTCAATGTTCTGATTAAACGACCACAGAATCGAGATTTAACGGTTCCAATAGGTTTGTATGATGATTTTGTACTTGGGCGTATGTTCGGATCTGGTTTTGGATAACCCGGGAGCACTTCGGCGCTTAATAGTGAAAGTTTGTTCTTTGAAGGTTTTGAAGTTCTTTAAATTTGGTTTGGAGTAGGTTTTTATGATATCGAGGTCCAAATTGGATTCCGAGATTGGAAATAGTTTCGTATGGTGATTTAAAACCTGCACGCAAATTTTGGTGTCATTCCGAGTTGTCTATGTATGATTCGGCGCGTTCAGAGCAATTTGGAAACTTGGAGTTCATATTTTGATTCAATTTGGTTTTGGGGTGTGATTCTTGGTTTTGTTGTTGTTTTATGCATTTCGAGAGTTCGCTCACATCTGTATTATATTTGTAGACTTGTTTGTATAGTTGGACGGGGTCTCGAGGGGCTCGGGTTTGTTTCAGACCGCCCAGAGTTAATTTGAAAATACTAGATTTTATGTTGTGGTTTCCTTCTTTGCGAACGCGTACAGACCCTCGCATTCGCGGTGAAGGATTTGGGGACTGGAGGTTTTTGCCCTTCGCGTTCGCATATGCCAGGACGTGTTCGCGGAGGCCCGGGACCTTTGGACTTCGCATTCCCATTGAGCAGGCCGCGATCGCGTAGAAGCCTGGGCCTGGGAAACCCAGTTGCCTTACGCGTTCGCATGTAGGTCCCCCGCGTTCGCGAGGAGTAGGCGGCCTAGTGCATCGCGTTTGTATGGGTCCTCTCACGTTTGCGTAGAGCCTTTTCCTGGGCTCTTCAGTTTAGCCCTTGCGATCGCGAGAGCTTGGCCGCGATCGCGTATAAGGACCCCTGGGCAGAATCATCTTTTAAAAACGGGACTTAGGCTATTTTGGCTCATTTTCTTTCATTGTTGGGCGATTCTTGGAGCTCTTAGAGAGGGGATTTCACCTAGCACTTTGAGGTAAGTAATTTCCACACAATGTGAGTTTAATACTTAGTTCATGGGTAGATTATAACATGTAAATTAGTAAAAATCATGGGTTTAGGTGAAAACCTAGATTTTTGACAAAAATGAGATTTAACCACGGAATTAGTTGTGGAATTTAGTAAAAATAATATATTTCAGTTCATGAGGTTATGGGTAACAATTTTCTTCGAAAATGTGCGAAATCCGGGCACGTGGGCCCCGGGGTGAATTTTAGGAATCTTACATTTAAAGTTGGGTAATCAGTATTATTGTTGGAATATGAACTTTTGAACATGTATTGATTAGTTTATATACTATTTGATTAGTTTTGGATTGTTCGACATCAAATTGAGGGTTTGAGCACCGGAAAGTAAGCTTTGAGGCGAGGTAAGTCTCTTTTCTAACCTTGTAAGAGGGAATTAACCCCATAGGTGAATTGGATTAAAATGTGCTTCTATTAATGGTGGCTACGTACGCACGAGGTGACGAGAGTCCGTACATTGCTACTAATTATGCTATTGTCCGGGTAGTCTAGGACCCATATCATGCTATGCTTACAATGTTTGTATCCTACTTGTTAACTTAATTGCTTAAGTCTTTGAAACCCGATAAAAGAATTTAAATTTCACTTACTCGAAGTTGTGAATGGAACACTTGATTGTTATTGAGAATTTGTGTTTTCCTTAAAATATTTTCTATTTGTGGAGTAGGCCGAACGCCTTGGTAGCGGATAGATGCATCTATGATTCGTACAGTTCGACCCTCGGCAGTGCATAGTTTAAATATTATGTTAGATCGGGCCGTACGACCTTAGCATAATTTGCGCATGATAAATCTTTGGAACCAATTATAATTGATATTGCTTCTTTGGCGTGAGATATAAATTGTTAAATGATGAAAATAATAAATTCGGGACTTAATATTGGTGAAGGGATTATTTACTGTTTCATGTTATTGGGTTCTCAGTATTCTTCATATAATCCATGCTTAATTAAAATTTTGACATATTATTGTTAGTCCATAGTACGTGACAAAGTCGACCTCTCGTCACTACTTCTTCGAGGTTAGACTAGATACTTACTGGGTACACGTTATTTTTGTACTCACTCTATACTTCTGCACTTAAATATACAGGATCTGAGGTAGGTACATCTGGATATCAGTCCGGCGCGTGCACTTGACTACCACTTCAAGGCTTCATGGTGAGCTGCCTTCTGAGCCCGTTCTGTAGTAGCCGGAGTCTTTCTTTTGATTGTATTTTTCTGTCTATTTCACTTCGGACAGTAGATTAGTATTTTTTTTGTATATTCTACTAGATGCTCATACACTTGTGATACCAGGTCTTGCACACACTAGTAGACTTGCGGTTTTGGTTTTATTCTATGATTATGATTGCACACAGTTGCTTTCATGTTATTTATTTTAGATCTGTTATTCCTTAAATTCTTTTTAAATTAAGGAAAGTCTAACTACTTGGAAAAGAATTTTGTTAAAAAGAGGAAACCACGTGATTAGTTCACAGTTGGCTTGCCTAGCGATGGCGTTAGGCGCCATCACAGCCTATTATGAAATTGGATCATGACAACATAGTATCAGAGCACTAGGTTCGCGTAGGTCTCATAAGTTATGGCAGGCCCAATAGAGTCTTATGGATCGGTGTGGAGATGTCCGTACTTATCTTTGAGAGGCTATAGGGTGTTAGGAAACCACTCTTTATTCATCTCCTATCGTGCAATTGATTTGTGTACTAAGTTTCTTCTCTTATTCTCTCACAGATGGTGAGAACGCGCACAGATGGTGTTCCAAACCCGGGAGGGGCTGCTCCCCCTATTGGTAGAGGCCGAGGCAGAGGTCGGGAGAGGGCACCTGCCTGAGGTAGGGGACGAGGTCATCCCAGAGTTTCCCCAATTGCACCACCAGCGGATCCAGTATAGGATCCCATTATTGAGGAGCAGGGCGAGGTGCCCGTAGTAGAGCCAGCCCCGGTTGATTTCATGTCAGCACCAGGCTTCTAAGAGGTCATGGGCCGTATGCTACGGCTCATGGATTCTATGACTCAGGCTAATTTATTTCCAGCAAGCCCACCCGCATCTCAGGCGGGAGGGGGAGCACAAACCCCTACTGCTCCGGCTCCAGGACATGCAACTGCCGTATATCAGACCCTAGGCACACTACCCGTGGGCGGAGCCTAGCCAATTACAGTAGCTATACCTGAGCCTAGACCAGCTGCGAACGGCGAGCCGCAAAAGCTATTGGATAGATGGACCAGGCTCCATCCTCATGTCTTCGGGGGTGAGCGACATGAGGATCCCCAGGACTTCATTGATAGGTGCCGGGACAGATTGCACAACATGAGTATACTAGAATCCCATGGGGTGGATTTCACTACTTTCCAGCTAGAGGGCAGGACCCATAGGTGGTGGCAGTCTTATCTTCTTGGCATGCCGACAGGTTCTCCTCCCATGACTTGGGATCAGTTTACACGCCTATTCTTGGACAGTTATATTCCACTCTCTCAGAGGAAAGAGTTTCAGTTTCAGTTTGAGCAGCTCCAGCAGGGTCAGATGTCAGTGACCGATTATGAGGTGAGATTCTCTGAGCTGTCTCGCCATGCATTTAAGATACTTTCTACTGAGGCGGAATGAGTGCATAGGTTTGTTGCGGGGTTGCACTCAGGTATTCATGCTACTATGGCCCGGGAGGTTGAGATAGGGACTTCTTGCCAGCTAGTAGTGGAGATAGCTCGGAGGATTGAGGGTTACTGTCAGAGAGGTAAAGAGCAGATGCAGAGGGACAAGAGGGTCCGTTATTCTGGGGAGTTTAGAGGTTCCCCGGCAGGGGGCTAAGGTCGGTTTGGGAGGGGTCAGCCCAGGAGGCCCACATATCTAACACTACCACCTCCTTGGGGTGCTCCGGCGAGACCCTATTTCAGTGCCATGCCGGAGAGTTCATACCGCCCACCGGCTATTCAGGGTTCTTCCAGTGGGTACTCAGGCCATCAGGGTTCTTCCAGTGCCTACTTTAGTGCCATGCCGGAGAGTTCATACCGCCCACCGGCCATTCAGGGTTTTTCTAGTAGGTATTCAGACCATCAAGGTCAGACTTTAGGGCAGGAGATCACCGTACCGGGAGGTTGCTTCGAGTGCGGGAATTTCAGTCATGTGTGGAGATTTTGCCCCATGCTTCAGGGAAAGGCAGTTCAGCAGGGCTAGCAGCCCATGATTACAGCACTAACTGTCCAGCCGTCCAGAGGCAGAGAACAAGAGGGTAGGGGCCGTCCTAGAGGTGGAGGCCAGGCAAGTCGAGGATAGCCAGCTGTAGCCCAGATAGGTAGGGGACGGCCAGTCGGCGCCTTAGTGAGGTTCTATACTTTTCCGGCCAGGCCAGATGCAGTGGCCTCAGATGCCGTGATCACATGTATTATTTCTGTCTGCGGTAGGGGTGCTTCGGTATTATTTGATCCAGGGTCTACCTATTCATATGTTTTATCTCTGTTTTCTCACTTCCTGGTTATTTCTCGTAAGTCTTTGGGCACTACTGTGTATGTGTCCACTGCTGTGGACGATTCTGTTATTGTGGATCGGATCTATCGGTCTTGTGTGGTCTAATTCTGTGGATAAGAGACTAGAGCGGATCTTCTGTTGCTTGATATGACCGACTTTGAGGTCATCCTAGGCATGGACTGGATATCCCCATATCACGCCATCCTTGATTGCCATGCCAAGATTGTTGCCTTGGCGATGCCAGAGTTGCTTAGATTGGAGTAGAAGGGTTCGTCTGTCAGTGCATCTAGTCGGGTTATCTCTTTTCTGAAGGACAGACATATGGTCAATAAGGGTTGTTTGGCTTATCTAGCTTATGTTCGGGATACTACCGCAGAGACCCCGTCGATTAATTTGGTACCAGTAGTCCGGGAGTTCTCCGATGTGTTTCCTTCTAATATTCCAGGCATGCCACCAGACTGTGATATCAATTTCTGTATTGACCTGGCTCCAGATATCCAACCTATATATATCCCACCGTTGTCACGACCCAATTTAGGATCATGACCGGCGCCTGGAAATAATTTTTCCCAAGTAAGCCTTCTCGGTATTTTACAGAAAATCGGACAGAGTTTCCCTTATTTTAGGACTATCGAAAAACCTTTATGTCTCATAAACAATTAACAGCCAACCAATAATCACCTAAACCTGTCATAATCTTCATCAACTAAAATAAATTGAGTTTTCACCAACATTGCCAACCTTACCAACATTTTAACACTAAATCCATCTAAAATAAAATACGGAAAGAAAGTGCAATACTGGTATATAATCCAATATAACAAATGGATACTCATGACATTAATAAAAACGACTACGGAGCGACTCTAAGAATTTCAAGAAAGAGACTATAACAAATAAATAACAATCTTTGCCTACGCAAACAAATGCGGGGCTTACCAGAAACTGTCAACTCGTGTACTCTAAATAACGGAATCCTCGCATGCGTCTACTGCGCCTCTGTAAAAACAATAGCGGGGAGTGAGTCGTTGGCTCAGTGAGTAATAATACTTAACCACAATCGTTTTTAATGGGGACAAGTCAGAAAACATGCCTCTATAATAATAATAATCAGAAGCTATCATAAAACTAAATTGCCCTCTAAAAACAACGGTAAATATAATCAGTCTATTCATGTGCTTCCTGTAACAGATATCAATTTAACAAATCGGTAATAAACTCGGTAAACACTGTCTCATAGCAAATCTTTATGTTTGGAAGGTTTCCAAGAAAGGATCATGTCATTAAGGATACTAGTTTAAATAAAATACATTGTCACCTCTATTTCTTTGGGTATGCGAATCCATTCTACAGTAATCGATGACCAAAGTTTATTTCTTCTCTAAAAAACTTGTTGTCAGTAGATATCCCCTTCATTCTCTAGAACTTTTCTCCACGTCTACTTATTTCTTTGTTCTTTCCTTCTTGAAATTTCAATTACTTTTTTTTACTCTTTGTTCTCCGTTCTTGTTCTTCTTCGCAGGAGAGATCTAAAGCTTCTTCAATCTCCTTTTTTTTGAAATCCTATAGGTCATCAACTTGGTGAGTTCAGCCCATCTAATTGTATTCTTTTTTTTCTTTTATTAGTTTGATCCCTTTTTTTGCAATTACTTAACTACCCTTATTTTAATGTGGGATATTACATTCTCCCCACCTTATAAAATTCGGTCCCCGAATTTAAAATATGCGTATGCCTATAAGCGAGAGTACTTGACTTGCATAAAATCTTTCATATTCCAAGTAGCTTTTTCAACAGTATGATTTCTCCTCAAGACTTTCATAAATATAATTTATTTTGACCGTAACTTTCTCAAGCGTCTGAGAGGATACTGATATATATATATATATATATAGTAACATGAAACTCTGGGTGAATAATAGACAACTCAGGAGAAAATGTCAAACGATATGCCACAACTCCCTCTCGATCAAGTATCTGATACGATCCTATAAATATTGGGCTCAACTTAACCT
The DNA here is from genome assembly GCA_000715115.1 of Nicotiana otophora. Classification (NCBI taxonomy): domain Eukaryota; kingdom Viridiplantae; phylum Streptophyta; class Magnoliopsida; order Solanales; family Solanaceae; genus Nicotiana; species Nicotiana otophora. The sequence continues at coordinate 96,063 of AWOL01S0030052.1, forward strand.
CTTTTTCCCAATTGCATCACGCCTTTCATAGGGGAGACTCGTAGAAACACTTTGTCCCCAATAGTAAATACTAAATCTCTTCTTCTCTTATCCGCATAAGATTTTTGTGTACTTTGAGCTATGAGCAAACCTCTGCATGATCAACTGGATTTTGTCAATAACTTCTCGTATCAAGTCGGATCTTAATAAGTCAGTCTAACCAGTTTCAAACTATCTGACAGGAGGACAACTCTCCTACCATACAATATTTTGTACGGGGCCATTTTAATGTTGGACTAGAAGCAACTATTGTAGGCGAATTTAGCTAAAGGTAGATAGGTGTTCGAACTACCTTCAAACTTACGAATGCAAGTCCTCAACTTATACTCTAAGATATGCACACTATACTCGTGTTGCCCGTCTTCCAGGTGATAAAATGCATTACAACGATCTACTAGTGCACACAATACTCCTAGGAAAGATTTTCAAAAGTGTCATAAACTGTTATTCTCTATTAGAAATGCTGGATAATATAACCTAGTGGAGTTGGACAATTTTTTATTCATATATATATATATGTGTGTGTGTGTATGTGTGCATATTTCATCTTACCGTAAGAAGCTACTAGCAAGAAGTGTTCCTATTTTGTAAGCCAACTTATATTTTAGCACAAAATCATAACCTCTAATTGTTCGAGGTATCTCAATCATAAAGTTCACTGTGATGCTATTCCATTTTCACTTCCAAATCACGAGTGTCCATGCGAGCTGCACATGCTTTCCTTGACTTGCTCACAATTCAAACAGTTAGAAACAAAGTTAGCAACATCTTTTTTCATTCCTTCCCTATAATATAAGTATCTAGAGTTATGAGCCTTCAAAAAAATAGCTTATCTTCACCCCTCTATATCTGCTCGATTACCTAGTCAAAGAACACCATCACAATCGATAGTCATATCTTTACTTTTACTAGCTAGGACCTCATCTTATATTTACATAACCGCTCAACTTCATATTGAGTTGCATTTATGTGCTCTACTGACTACTAGTGAAGACTTGGCTTAAACACAAGTCAATGATATCTTTGAATTTTCCATGCTAAATTTGATACATATACCCTTTAGTCTCTCTCTATATAGCCAAATATCTTTTTGGTAGAACTATATGTGCCAAACTGCCCAAAGATTTTCTGCACAATGCATCAGCTACAACATTGGTCTTTCTATAATGATACCAAATAGAACAATCAAAGTTATTGAGTAGTTCCACCCACCGACACAGTCGAACATTCAGATCTCTCTGCTGAAAATGTACTTCAAGCTCTTGTGGTCAATATAAATCTCACAAGTTTTGTTGTATAAACACTACCTCCAAATCTTTAAGGAAAGAATTGCTCCAGCCATCTCCAAATCATGCATAGCATAGTTTTACTCGTGCCTTTTCAAATGTCTCAGAGCGTAAGCTATAACACGACCATTTTGTATGAGAACACATACTAATCCCACGATCGAACAATTATAGAATATGGTAAGTCCTCTAGAACTTGACGATAAGGCTAATGCTGGAGTGGGTTACCAAACATGGTTTTGAGCTTGTGAAAGCCCTCTCACATTCCTCCATCCGCTAGAATCTTTCATTTCTCTATGTTAACTTGGTTAGTGGCGCTGCTATTCTTAAAAGAAATCATGCGCAAAGTGTGTGCAATAGCCTTCTAAGTCCAAGAAGTTGCGAATCTTTGGAGGAGTAGTAGGTCTCGACTATTTTTGAACTACTTCAATTTTTTTTTCCCACCATAACTTCATCTTTGGTTACAACATACCGAAAAAATACTACTGACTTCCCAAATTCGCACTTGGAGAACTTAGCATAGAGATGGCATTCTCATAATATCGGCAATGCATATCTCAAATGATACTCATGTTCTTCTTAACTAGGAGAATATACTAGAATATTATCAATTAAACACGATGACAAATTTGTACAAAAACAACGTGAACACTCCATTCATTAGGTGTAAGAATGCAGCTAGAGCATTGGTAAGTCCAAAAGGCATAACAAAGAAAACTCATAATCATATCGAGTTCGGAATGTTATCTTAGGAATGTCTTCCTCTGATTCTAAGCAACTGATTAAGCAAGTAAGTTCTATGAGGCAATGGATACTTATTGTGCATTATTATCTTATTCAAATTATTTTTAGCCGATGCACATCCTTAAAGCCTTGTCTTTTTTTTTTCACAATCACCACTGGTGCATCGCATAAAATATGCTTGATCTGATAAACTCTTATCTAGTAGGTCTTGCAATTTTCTTTTTTTTTCTTTAGCTCTCTTTAACTCCACTGGTGTCACTGTCATATAGTATGAAATTTTTGATATGGTTGCATGTCATGTGTCAAATCGATACCAATATTTATTTGTTTTACACTAGAGGTAGTCCTATTAAATCTTCAAAAAATATATAAGAGAATTCTCTAATTGTCGGTACCTTTTATCAGTTAGGTGTCTTGTCCCTTATGTCTCTTATGATAGTTAAGAGGCCCAATCAACCATTCTTTAGTAAAATTGAGCTTTGATACATGATATAACCTTATCCATCTTTGGAACTTATTTTTCTCTTATGACAAAACTAGATTAATTCTATAACTGAAACTCAATTATCTTAGTATGACAATCAAGGGTGGCACAGCAAAAAGATAATTAATTCATACCTATTGGCATGCCAAATTAGACCGTATAAAGTAATATCAAGTCACTAGGATATCTCTATGGTAAACTTAAATTTGACAAGCTTGTTAAATATGTTTAGTTAACTCAGATGTTACCACATGAGAAAAAACCCAAAAGATCATTCAATATCTCACCGTCCATGTTTCCAATTATTCGACCCGTATTAAAATGCTCGTTAAGAGAATTTCCCAGTCTTGTGCTTTGCCCGTAAAACGTTTATCGTATGCTTATCGCGTCTTGTTTTCAGTATTTGTAGCAAGCTCGACCACCGGAAATAGGTCTTAACCTTTCTACATGAAGTTACCCCCTTTTAAAAAGATTAAACAGCCCTTAGACAAGCCCCTAAACTTGAGATAATGTGTATCTAGCTAGCGGAGAAAGTTTGGTGCCATATATCAGTGCATCCGTTGTTATCTAGTAGATTCACGATTTTGACTTTGAAGAAGAAAGTGATTCATAAATTATTTAGTAAACTCGTTGCCAGGTCAGTTGTGCTGCTCATACTGATGTTCAAAAAAAATTCGATATCACACCATAAATTGGCCATGCTCTCCGTTTTGTAAGTTCTCTTAGCACCGCACACCTATCACTAGAAATCTTAGAGTATGTAATGCTTTAATTTTCTTATTTATCGTTAAGAGCCTATGAGGACCTTCCAAACTATTAGAAATTGTAAACTTGGTAGTTTCAATTTTAGGAACTCTATTATAGAAAATTCTCGATTCCTAACTTAGTCTAAATGCCCGAGGCTTCTAAAGCCCTTTATTGTTGCCCATTCTACTCTAATTTATCCATGATATTCATCGAGATATCAATTTCTTTTTGCATGGAGGTAAGTACCTTTGTTATGGCACTCTCCTATTTCTATAGTAATAAACTCGTATTAATTCCAAAAATTGACTCTATTACCCATCTTAGCGGTAAGACCCTCATTGTGGAACAATGCCCCTTTCATTGGCCTTGTCTACTACTTCTGTCACTTTTCTTTAGTGGGAGACGATTGCTTGTCTAGTGGCAGCATTTGATGTCCTTAACCCTCTAGCCAAATTCTATTAATTCAGATGTTTGGTTCGAGTCATACAGGAAAAGAATAAAGATGACAGATTAAGTTATTTGACAATAATCACAACACATACGGAGGATTAAGAAAGAAAGACAAGACATGTCCTATCATGTCCTCGTAGAATCACGATTATGGGAATGGCCGGCTACATAACCATAATTGAGATTCTACTACCGACATGTGCTCCATTAGTCACAAGAATAACCTAGGCTCTGATACCAACTTTGTCATGACCCAATTTAGGATCATAACCGGCGCGTGGGAGCAATTGGCCCCAAGTAAGCCATCTTGGTATTTTACGAAAAATCGGACAGAGTTTTGCCTATTTTAGAACTATCCAAAAACCTTTATGTCTCATAAATAATTAACAGCCAACCAATAATCACCTAAACCTATCATAATCTTCATCAACTAACAAAAAAATGAGTTTTCATCAATATTACCAACCTTACCAACATTTTAACACTAAAGTCATCTAAAACAAATACGGAAAGAAAGTGCAATACTGGTATATAATCCAATATAACGAATGAATACTCATGACACTAATAAAAGCGACTATGGAGCGACTCTAAGAGTTTCAAGAAAGAGACCAAAACAAATAAATAACAATCTTTGCCCAAGCGAACAAATGCGGGGCTCACCAGAAACTGTCAACTCGTGTATTCTAAATAACAGAATCCTCGCATGCGTCTACTGCTGCCTCTATAAAAATAATAGCGGGGAGTGAGTCTCTATCTCAGTGAGTAATAATACTTAACCACAACCGTTTTTAATGGGGACAAGTCAGAAAACATGTCTCTATAATAATAATCAGAAGCTATCATAAAAAAAATTTGCCCTCTAAAATAACGGTAAATATAATCAATCTATTCATGTGCTTCCTGTAACAGAAATCAATTTAACAAATCGGTAATAAACTCACTAAACACTATCTCATAGCAAATCTTTATGTTTCGGAGGTTTCCAAGAAAGGATCATGTAATCTGTATCACTGGGTGGACCCCTTCGTAAAAGGAGTCAAATATAACTGTAGGTCGCTACTAGAGGGAAAACTGTAACTGTATGCTAGTTCTACCTTCCCACTAGCGAGGGCTATAACTGTAATTTGTAATCTGTATATACAAGGTGTACCAGGTCTAACGAACCCGCCGTTAGCTACGGGATCCTTCAAAGTCTCCTCCCATTTATACGTTTTTTTATAAACAGTAAATATTCACATTGAAACATTTTCAAAATAGTACAGGGAATTTCAATTCTTATCAAATCATGTAATTCAATTTCGGTAACGGCAATCATATCTCAAGTAACAGTAAAACATGTCAAGTAACAATGAGAATCTTTTGAATAACTGTAAACATCTCAAGTAAACTATTCAGTACCATATCAAGTAAAGGACTTGTCCCACATGCAATTACAAACATTCGGTAACATATTTTATTTTTAAAATAACATATAAACAATGTAGGTTACGAAAACACAAATTGTAGTAAGATTACTACTCACTCGTGTCGAAATACCAAACATGTCATATCGAGCAATCCCTACAACTGCTTATCGATCCAAGTGCTCAATTCGTGTGAATCTATAAATCAATATAAGTTTAGGGTTACGATATGCTAACCGCAAAATTCACTAAGTTTAAGTGATAGGGAATTACAATTCCAGTTACACGTATCTCGGTGTTACTCAAAATATCATCTATGGTACTATTCATAATTCTATCGAATCTAATTCTTAATAATTTCTTCATTCCAGGCTCATGGTTATTCAAGAACTAGTTATTTCACCATAGAAATTCACGTTGCTATTACCCACCACAACTAAATACCAAACTCAATTCTAGTATTACAATTTAACTCAACCCGTCATAGATTCAGTATGTAAGGATACTAATTTAAATAAAATACATTGTTACCTCTATTTCTTTGGGTATGCGAATCCGTTCTACAGTAATCAATGACCAAAGTTTATTTCTTCTCTAAAAATCTTGTTGTCAGTAGATATCCCCTTCATTCTTCAGAACTTTTCTCCACGCCTACTTGTTTCTTTGTTCTTTCCTTCTTGAAATTTCAATTTTTTTTTACTCTTTGTTCTCCGTTCTTATTCTTCTTCGCAGGAGAGCTCTAAAGCTTCTTCAATCTCCTTTTTTTTGAAACCCTATAGGATATCAACTTGGTGAGTTCGGCCCATCTAATTGTATTCTTTTTTTTCTTTTATTAGTTTGATTCTTTTTTTTGCAATTACTTAACTACCCTTATTTTAATATGGGATATTACAACTGTACTGCATGGCTCCGAAAGAGTTGAAGGAACAACTTGAAAAGTTGCTAGCAAAGGGGTTCGTCAGACCAAGTGTATATTCTTAGGGTGCACTAGTCTTATTTGTGAAGAAGAAAGATGGGACTATGTGGATATGCATTGATTACCGCCGGTTGAACAAGGTCACCATTAATAACAAGTACCCGTTGTCGCGTATTGATGATTTGTTTGACCAGTTGTAGGGTTCTAGGGTGTTCTCTATGATCGACTTGAGATCGGGGTACCATCAGTTGAAGATTGGAGACTCTGATATTCCGAAGACTGCTTTCCGTACTAGATATGGCCATTATGAGTTTCTAGTGATGTTCTTCGACTTGACTAAAGCCCCATCGGTGTTTATGGATTTGATGAACAGGGTATTCAGGCCATATATTGATTCGTTTGTCATTGTCTTCATTGATGACATTTTAATATACTCACGTAGCATGGAGGAGCACGGGAAGCATTTGAGAGTGGTGCTTCAGACCTTGCGGGATAGGAAACTATATGCTAAGTTCTCCAAGTGTGAGTTTTGGCTAGATTCTGTAGCATTCTTGGGGCATGTTGTAATAGGCGAGGGTATTAATGTGGATCCCAAGAATATTGAGGCAGTTCAGAGTTGGCCTCGTCCTGCTACGGCGACTGAGATCAGGAGCTTCTTGGGGTTAGCAGGTTATTATTGCCGATTTGTGGAGGGTTTCTCATCTATTGCAGCACCTTTGACTAGATTGACTCAGAAGGGTGCTCTGTTCCGTTAGTCCAATGATTGTGAGGCGAGCTTCCAGAAGCTCAAGATAACTTTGACTACAACACCAGTTCTAGTGTTACCTTCTGGCTCGGGGATGTATACTGTGTATTGCGACGCTTCACGTATTGGTCTGGGTTGTGTATTAATGTAGGAGGGGCAATTTATTGCATATGCTTCACGTCAGCTGAAGCCCCACGAGAAGAATTATCCTGTGCATGATTTGGAGTTGGTCGCGATTGTTCATGCTCTTAAGATTTGGAGGTATTATCTTTATGGGGTATCCTGTGAATGTTACACTGATCATCGCAGCTTGCAGTATTTGTTCAAACAAAAGGATCTCAATTTGAGGCAGTGCATATGGCTTGAGTTACTGAATGATTATGACATCACCATTTTTTATCATCCGGGCAAGGCGAATGTAGTCGCAGATGCCTTGAGCAGAAAGGCAGAAAGTATGGGTAGCTTGGCCTTCATTTCAGCAGAGGAGAGGCCACTAGCTTTAGACATTCAATCCTTGGCTAATAGACTTGTAAGGTTGGATATTTCAGAGCCCAGCCGAGTTCTTACCTACGTCATTGCCCAGTCTTCACTATTGGAGCAGACCAAGGCTCGACAACTTGATGATCCATATTTGTTGGTCCTCAGAGAGACAGTACTACACGGTGGTGCCAAAAAGGTTACTATCGGCGAGGATGGTGTTCTGCGACTCCAGGGTCGTCTATGTGTTCCTAATGTCGATGGCTTGAGGGAGGGATTTTAGAGGAGGTACACAGTTCTCGATATTCCATTCACCCAGGTGCTACGAAGATGTATCGCGATATGAGGCAGCATTATTGGTGGCGATGGATGAAGAAAGACATAGTTGAGTATGTAGCTAGGTGCCTAAATTGCCAGCAGGTTAAGTATGAGCACCAGAGGCCAGGTGGCCTACTCCAGCAGATGACTATACCTGAGTAGAAGTGGGAGCGCATTACTATGGATTTCGTAGTTGGGTTGTTGCAGACTTTGCGGAAGTTTGATGCAGTTTGGGTCATTATTGACAGATTGACCAAGTCGGCACACTTCATTCCGGTTGTGACTACGTATAATTCTGATTTATATTTAGGAGATAGTTCGGTTGCACGGTGTGCCAATTTCCATCATATCAGATAGAGGCCCTCAGTTCACTTCATATTTCTGGAGAGCAGTACAGAGTGAATTGGGGACCCGTGTAGAGATCAGCACAACATTTCATCCACAGACCGACGGGCAGTCAGAGCGGACAATTCAGATCTTGGAGGACATGCTCAGGGCACGTGTGATTGACTTTGGGGGACAGTGGGATCGGTTCTTGCCTTTGGCCGAGTTTGTTTACAACAATAATTATCAGTCCAACATCGAGATGGCTCCATTTGAGGCTTTATATGGTTAGCAATGTCATTCTCCCATCAGGTGGTTTGAGCCCGGTGAGGCTAAGTTATTTGGTACTGATTTGGTGAAAGACGCCTTGGAAAAGGTAAAGTTTATTGAGGAGAGACTTCGCACAGCACAGTCTAGACAGAAGAGTTACGCAGATTAGAAGGCGCGTGATTTATCATTTATGGTGGGCGAGAAGGTTCTCTTGAAAGTTTTGCTGATGAAGGGGATTATGAGATTCGGGAAGAAGGGCAAGTTGAGCCCAAGGTTTATAGGCCCATTTGAGGTGTTGAGACGAGTTGGGGAGGTTGCTTATGAGCTTGCTTTGTCTCCCAGTCTATCGGGAGTTCATCCGGTTTTCCATGTGTCTATGCTCCGGAGGTCACTTACCCAACTTATCACATGTGTTAGACTTCAGCACGATTCAAATAGATGAGAGATGGGTTATGAGGAGGAGCCAGTTACCATTGTTGATAGGCAGGTTCGGCAGTTGAGGTCCAAGAGGATTTTCGCAGTAAAGGTTTAGTGGAGGGACCAACCAGTCAATGAGGCTACTTGGGAGTCCGAGAAAGACATGCGAAGCAGATATCCACACTTATTCAGCACTCCAGGTATGATTCTGAACCCGAATGGAGTTTAGTGGCATCTCATCCCTCTTGCTAATGTTACCATCCCTTTGACACTTGTCACATATAGCTATATACGCTCGTGTGTCTTTGTACAAAGTAGGCCAATAGAAATCGGCTTCCATGACCTTTGTTGTAGTCGATTTCCACCATAGTGTCCTCCAACTGCTCCATCATGGCAATAAAAAAGAATGTTTGCCATCTCTCCTTCAAGCACACACCTTCTAATCACACAATCTGCACACAGTTTAAATAAGAAAGGTTCATTCCAAAAATAACTTTTTACCTCACCTTGAAGCTTATTTCTTTGATCATGAGAGAGGTCACGAGGAAACCATCCACTAGACAACAAATTGGCTACATCAGCATACCAAGGCGGCCTTTCGGAAACTGCAACAATGGAAAAAATTTGCTCATCAAGGAACTCTTCCCTTACTTCAACTGTTTCAACCGGAGGTCTCTCAAGTCGATATAGATGATCGGTGACTTGATTTTATGTGCCCTTCTTATCCTTGATCTCCAAGTCAAACTCTAGGAGCAACAACACCCACTGCATCAGACGCGGCTTGGACTCCTTCTTACTTAACATGTATTTTAAGGCTGAGTGATCAGTGTGTACAATCACTCTAGTCCCCACGAGATATGATCTAAACTTGTCAAAAGCAAAGACCACAGTAAAGAACGCTTTCTCAGTAGTGGCATAGTTGACTTGACCATCATTCAACGTCTTACTTGCATAGTAGACGTGCCTAAACATCTTGTCTTTTCTTTTCCCCAGAACTGCCCCTACAACTACATCACTAGCATCACACATTATCTCAAATGGCTGGCTCGAATCAGGTGTCACCATGATAGGAGCACTCACAAGCTTTTCCTTTATCAATTCGAATGCCCTTAAGTACCCCACAATGAAAACAAACTTGACATTTTTCACTAGCAATGATGTCAGTGGCTTGGTAATGCTGGAAAAGTTCTTGATGAGCCTCCTATAGAACCTAGCATGTCCTAAAAAACTCCTTATGCTCTTTACAGAAGTCGGTTGTAAGGCCCCGTAAAATTTCGCCAAGGAATTTAAGGTTTTGTGGTATCGAGGTAGACTAATGTGCACGAACTTTTTGGGGTTGAAGAATGCATGGAGGAGTTGGTGGAAACTTTTGGCAGAAGAAGGCAATTATCCGATCAGTTTCACGATCGCAGATCCGTTCCGCGGGCCCCATATCCATCGCGGAGTTGAGCAGAAAATAGTTGGATTTTTAGGTTGTTTCGCAGTCCATTATGCGATTGCATACCTGTTTCGCGATCCGCATTTCTGTCGTAGAGTTAGCATGATGAATTTTGTTGGGCGATTCTGCTGTCCATTCTGAGGCCACATAAGTGGTCTGCGGACTGCAGACCTGACTACAAACTGGTCCAGGCCATCCAATCCTTGGCATCGCTTTCGCGGTCCATTTTGTGAGCTGCATATCTGTTATGCGGTCCATTCTGCGATCGCAGACTTGTGTTCGGAGGGTCCTTTTTTAATTTTTATAACTCGACCCCATTTTGATAAATAGACTTTGGGGCTCATTTTGAAGTGGATGTCTGATGCTTTTAGAGAGAAGTAAGAGTATTTTAGAGAGAGAAGGAGAAGACATATCATTCTAATCACCCATTCTTGCACCAATCTTCAAAAATCATGGAAGCCACTCACTAGACCACCATCTATCCGGGTAAGTTCTTATCCTACATCATCCATGCAAGTTTCTTTAGTGTCTAAGTAGATTGTGGAGTTGGAAATAGGCCATGCACGTGCCAATAGGTGGTAGAATGTGAGGTTTTGAACTATTTTGGGTAGTATCTTGTTAAAATTGGTTGGGGGAGGAAGGAATTACCGTTGTAGAGCTTTGTAGTCGATTTTTCATATTAGGTGTTTGACAAGATTCCTAAGAGAGTTACACCATGAGAACCCCTCTAATTATTGTCCTGTTTCCGCTATCTTCCTATAGATTGATATTGCTAGAAGTCTTGGGACGTTGTAGTAACTTTAGGAAAGCTCAAACAAGGTATGAAGGCTAAACTCTTTTTCTAGTATCGGAATTCCCGTATTCTTACAAAGCTCCATCATGTGTAGTTCAAACTTGAAACGCTACTAATGTGGGATATTCAAGCTAGTAAATTGATTCCCGAATTGCATTTGGGAAGAAAGTTTTGTACGAAATCAAGGTGATCAAATTTTTATTTTTCATATGATGAAATCTCATGAACTTATATTTGTTAAGGCCAAAGGTTCCAAAGGGTTTGATTTGAAAGGAAATCTTTTGTACAAAATATTCTCATTTGAGGAATCCATATTGTGGTATTGTGATTACACCTCCACCCGTACACATTGGGGTTAGACGGCGGGGCCACTTTGTGTAGAGATTGTGGTATTGTGATTACAGCTCCACCCGCACATATTGGAGTGAGGCGGCAGGGCTGCTTTGTGTAGAGATTGTGGCAGTGTGATTACACCTCCACCCGCACACATTGGGTTGAGGCGGCAGGGTCGCTTTGTGTAGGGATTGTGGAACTGAGTTTACACCTCCATCCGCACACATTGGGGTGCGGCGGGGCCACTTTGTGTAGAGGTTGCTACAGAGGATCCCCAACTTGAAATTTATAAATATTATTGAAAGCTTTTAATGAATTTTCTATGGTTTTAATGGCTACTTAAGCTCTTTTATTGCTTTCATGATTCGTCACATTCATGTTATACTTCCAATTCTTGAAGGGGGTGTTTGGATTTTATACTAGTACTATTCCGTATGTATTAATGTCTCTTTTGTCGAGGGTGCTGCATCTTCAATGAATGCAGGTGGTTCGTCAGCGGGCATCTTTCATCCTCGATAGCAATTACTCTCTATTCAGTAGGTTTTTGTGAGCTCTAATCTATTTCGGGCCTGATTTCGCTTGATGTTGTACTTTGTGTTTTGAGGTATAGCCGTTGTCTTGTCGCCGGCACTTCCATATTACTCTTCTATTGTACTTAGAGGTTCCGTAGACAGGTTGTGGGTAGTGTTTGATGTTGGGAATTAAATTAGAAATGTTGGTATTTGAAAAATATGTTTTTCATCATATCTATAAACTTGTAATATTTTGGAAATCATAAATGAATATCCTTTGAGTAATGGAAAAAGAATGTGGAACACTTGACTCTTCTCATGTCTATCACTTGTACTGATTCTTATATTGTTAATGGGCAAGGCTGGGTAGAAGGCATCTAGCAGGCTTGCTTAATCGGGGTATTTCAGTTGAGCATTAGTCGCGCTTGTCAAGGTCAGGGCCTGACATTGGTGGAGGGAGCCTAGAAATTACAACAACCTTAGCTTTATCAAAACTTCTGTGTGCAGTCACTTTGTGGCCCAGGATAATTCCCTCTTTCACCATGAAGTAGCACTTCTCTCAGTTAAGAACCAAGTGAATGGATTCACAACGTTCAAGCACGAGCTCTAAATTCTTCAAGCAATCCTCAAAGTCATAACCAAAGAGGGTGAAATCATCCATGAACACTTCTAGACACTTCCCGTTTAAATCAGAGAATATAGACATCATGCACCTCTGAAAAGTGGCAGGTGCATTACACAACCCAAACAACATCCTCCTGTAAGCAAAAATACCTGACGGGCAAGTGAATGTGGTCTTCTCAACATCTTCTGGGGCAATGGGTATCTAATTATAGCCTGAGTATCCATCCAAGAAGTAGTAGCATCCATGTCCGGTCAATTTCTCGGGCATTTGATGAATAAAGGGGAGTGGAAAATGGTCTTTCCTTGTTGCATCATTCAGCCTTCTATAATCAATGCACATTTCCAACCCAGTGACTGTTCTTGTGGGGATCAAATCATTGTTTTCATTCTTCACCACTATCATGCCCCCTTCTTAGGTACAACTTGCACTGGACTAATCCACTGGCTATCAGAGATGGGAAAAATCACTCCCACATCTAGCAATTTGATGATCTCTTTGTGCACCACCTCCTCCAATTTTTTGTTCAAGTTGCGTTGGGGCTACACCACTGGCTTGATATTTTCTTCCAACAGAATTTTGTGCATGCAAATGGCTGGACTGATTCCTTGAATATAAGTTATACTCCAGCCAATGGCCTTCTTGTGCTTTTTTAGCAGCTCCACCAGCTTTTACTCTTGTGTACCTGTTAAGTCAGCAAAAATAATCATAGGAAAATTATTAGTTTCAAGAAAAGCATATTTCAAGTGTGGGGAGGACTTTCAATTCCACATTAGGCTTAGAAGCCTCCTCTTTTAGTTCATCCTCATCAACCACTTGATCCTTAGTTTCAAGAGCTTCAGCCTCTTTCTTTATTTCAGGATCTCCATCCTCCACTGTGCTAGACTGAGTAATACACCTCTCTAGAGTATCCCCCATAAGCTTGTCAAACTTGTACTTTTCAGTCAATTCCCCAACAACGTCTAGCTTGAAGCACGAGTAGGAAGATGCCTCATCACAGGGGTATTTCATCATCCTCTTCATCTGGAACACCACCTTTTCATTTCACACTCTGAGCATAAGCTGCCCCTCATAGATATCAAGGATAGCTCTGTCTGTACATAAAAATGGCCTCCTTAGAATTAGAGGCACCTCCTTGTTCGCCTCTATATCCACCACAATAAAGTTTACGGGGAAAACAAACTTGTCTACCCGCACTAGAATATCCTCAATGATTCCCTCAGGTAAAATGGTAGTCTGGTCAACTAGTTGTAGGGACACTAGTATTGATTTGATTACTCCAAGCTCACCTTTCAATTTTCTTAATACAAATAGAGGCATTATATTTATAGACGCACCAGAATTATAGAGGGCCTTGTCGAATTTCTTACTCCCCAACGAGCATGGTATGGTGATGCTTCCTGGGTCCTCACACTTTTGGGGAATTTTATATTGTAATATGGCACTGTAGTGGGCATTCAGCTTAACCACTATTATCTCATCCAATTTTCTCTTGCTAGACAGGATTTTCTTCAAATACTTTGCATAAGCAAGCATCTGAGTGAGTACCTCTGTGAAGGGAATGTTCGAATAAAGTTGCTTGAGCATCTCCAAGAACCACCCAAAACAATTGACAAGTTTTTCCCGCTTCATCTTTTGAGGGAATAGTAGAGCTGGCATATGTCTATTTTATTCAATCTTCTTTTGTACCCCACTACTCTGGCTTTTCTGATCTTCACTCTTTTTCTCTTCCAGTGTCTCAGTTTTCTTGTTTACTGCCTTTGGTCTAGCTTTCACAACTGGGTCAACCAATGTTTTGCCGCTTCTCAGAGATGCAACTTTGATTGTTTCCTTTGGGTTCTTTTCAGTGTCAGAGGGTAGAGACCCATGAGCCCTCTTAGATAACAAAGTTGCAATTTGTCCCATTTGTCTTTCTAAATTCCGGATGGTTGTGCCCTAAGTCTCAAATTTTTCATCTGATTTGTTGATGAATGCCTTCATGAGATCTTCTATACTAGACTGATTTGACTGTTGTGGTTGGTATTGCTACCTCTGCTGGTTCTGAAAACCTGGTGGTGTTTGACCCTGAGGTTTGAGATTATTTTTCTGCCATGAATGCAAATTCCACTAGGTGAACTCCATGAAAAACCTGGATGTCTTTGACCCATAGCATCATAGTTGTTCCCACCTTGGTAGTTTTCTCTATTAAAGTTCCCCACAGCGTTGATTTTCTCGGCTGATGCTTAACACTTATATGTAGGGTGTCCCATTACAAAATAATCACATGTTGCTTGCGGTTCACTCTATACCTTGGCCAATGTTATCTTTCTTATCTCTTTAGCCATGGTGTCTACCTGGGCTTGCATGGATGTGTTAGAGTCCACCTGGTGAACCCCAACTGATTTTCTTCTGTCATTGCTCTTAGCCGGCCACTGATTAGCATCCTTAGATAATTCATCAAGGATTAGGACAACCTCATCCTGAGTTTTCTTCATTAGTGGACCTCCACATCCAGTATTCAGAGTTCGTCGTGAGGAAGGAGTCAGTTCATCCCAAGAATCCTGGAGTTGCATCCACAAATCAATTCCATTGTGCTGACACTTTATGACTATCTCCTTTAATCTTTCCCTGTTTTTGCAGCTGAGAAGTACTTGTTAAGAAACTTTTTGGTCATCTCTTCCCATGTACTGATCGACTATGTGGGTAAGCTACGAAGCCAGTGCTTCGCATCATATTTCAATGAAAAGGGAAATGCCCTTAAGTAGACCGCATTCTTTAATACTCCATTGTATTGGAAGGTATTCATGATTTCTTCAAAGTCCATCAAGTGAGTGTTAGGATCTTCGTTCAACCTCCCTCTGAAAATATAATTGTTTTGGATAGTTTGAAGCAAGCTTTGCTTCAACTCGAAGTTGTTTGCTGATAGGTAGAGGTCTGACACTTGACAATACTTAATTGTAGACTGGCCTAGCAGAGTCACCCAATGATCTTCCAGGCTTGGGTGTTGCATTCTCGAACTGGTCTTCAAGCAAGGGCCAGTTTAGATTGAATCTTCGACAGTCTCATCAGAAATTCTCCGGGTTGCTTCAGCTGCATCCGTGCAGCTTCTTGTTGTGCTACCTCTCTTGCAGTTAAGTCTACTCAATCATTCTCTTTGTTTGCTACGGTATCTTATGTCGAAGACTGACCCGAGAATTTCTGTTAATTCTCTTTCTTTTCTCAGTTGTCGCAGATGTTTATCCAACTCCGGTTCATAGGGTATCACTTTTTTTGAAGAGGATCGAGTCATACACCATAGAAACCAAACATGTATCCTGCACACAAGTGAGAAAATGTGAATACACTAAAGTAAGAATCGGTTGCTGAATTAGTACTAAAAACTATTTTAAACACTATTGATTGCCAATCCATTCGATCCAATTGAAGCACAATAAACAATTGCAACAATAAAATGATGGTTATGATCTAAAGGGTAACTTCTCACGAATATTTTCCTATTTTTTAGTTCGATTAACAATTCAAGAGGCTCTTTCGATTACTTATTTGAATCATGAATTTAAACTAGAGCATAAGATGTAAAGAAATTCAATATACATCCCCTCTTTCGATTAAGAAAAATAATAAATAACTTCCCAATACGAATTAAAACTCCATCAATTAATTCTAACAATTACCAAGAATCGAATCCCTAATCAAGTTATCGAAACACTGTATTTGTCAACACCCTAATGAAAATTACTCCATAGCAATGGGGTAATACATCTCAAATAAGTTTAAGAAAAAAATAAAACATCAATTCTAATGATTCGATACAAACTCCTGTATTGCACGGATTGCAAATTGAAATATTGATGAATTCTTGAGTCTTCTTGCCTTGGTTGGTTCTCCAATCTCTCGTAGGTCAAAAGTACCCCCCCCCCCCCAAAAAAAAAAAAAAAAACCAATCGTGTTTTTGGTGTATTTATACCATGTAGAAACAAACCCGAACAAAGCTACCCTTTCCTAGACGAAGTAGGAAACTATTCTGTAATGTTTGTGCACCCGCGCCGCGCCATGCGTCGCGCTTGTGAGGAAATCCAAAGAGCTCGCCAAAAAACCTTTCATACCACATTTGCACTATCGCGCCGCACCTCGCGGTGCCCCATGCGGTGCGGCTGTGCCTTTTTCTCAGAGTAAATTCTCACGTCTAATTTTTAAGATCCAGACTTGTTGCTCGACCCCTGAACGTGATCCCGGCTTAATTTCTTGGGCTTCTACTCATACTTCAAAGCCTCAACTTGTCCGATTTAGCTCCAAATTACCTAAATAGCTAGGAATCGTTTCCTGCAAGGCATAAAACATGTAATAAGTGTAATTCACTTTCATTACATTTAAGCTCAAACACATGTAAAATGTTGTAATTATAGTGCAATACTACAGCTAAAACACGGGTTTCTAGTCTACCATCACTAACGCTGGTTGTTTTGCCTAGTCCCATCTAGACATGACAGGAATCCCGCTGGAGGTAATCATCCATAATCTGTGTTTGGATCCGAAGTTCTATCCGGTTAAGCAGAAGAGAAGGACACAATCTGAGATCAAACATGCATTCATCAAGGACGAGGTATCCAAACTTCTGAAAATAGGTTCCATCCGGGAAGTAAAATACTCGGGGTGGTTAGCTAACATAGTGGCTGTACCTATAAAAGGAAATAAACTAAGGATGTGTGTAGATTATAAGGATCTAAGTAAGGCATGTCTGAAGGATTCTTTCCCTTTGCCTAACATCGATCGAATGATCGACGCGATGACCGAAAATGAGATACTCAGTTTTCTCGATGCCTACTCCGGGTACGACCAAATTTGGATGGACCCAGACGATCAAGAAAAGACTTCTTTAATAACCAAGTTCGGCACCTACTGCAATAATGTAATGCCGTTCGGATTAAAGAACCCTGGTGCCACATACCAACGCCTAGTAAACCGGATGTTCGAAGAACAAATAGGTAAATTAATGGAAGTTTATATTGACGATATGATGGTCAAGTCTCTGTGACTAGAGGACCATCTAGAACATTTGCAGGAAACCTTCGACATATTGAGGAAGCACAACATGAAGCTAAACCCGGAGAAGTATGCATTTGGCGTCGGCTCGGGCAAGTTTCTCGGATTCATGGTATCTAATCGGGGAATAGAGATGAACCCCGACAAAATAAAGGCCATAAAGGACATCACTGTGGTCGACAACGTCAAGGCAATTCAAAGACTGACCGGGTGGATAGCTGCGTTGGGCCGGTTCATCTCGAGATCATCGGATAATATTTAGCGGTTCTTCTCACTATTGAAAAAGAAGAAGAATTTTTTTGTACTTCGCAATGCCAGCAAGCTTTGGAAGAACTCAAGTTATATCTATCGAGCCTCCTTTGTTGCACACTCCGAAGGCAGATTAAAAATTATACCTCTACTTAGCGATTTTCGAGGTGGTGGTAAGTGATGTCCTAGTCCGGGAGGAAGAAGGTACACAATTTCCCATTTATTATGTTAGTAGAATCCTAGGCGATGCCGAAACATGGTATCCTCACCTAGAAAAATTAGCGTTCGCCTTACTGAGCGCTTCTAGAAAACTAAAGCCGTACTTTCAATGCCACCCCATATGTGTCGTAACCTACTACCTGCTAAGGAATATCATTAATTAAGCCCAAGCTCTCGGGCCAGCTCAAAAAATGGGCCGTAGAAATTACCGGGTACGATATCGAGTACAGACCCCGGACTTCCATAAAATCTCAGATTTTGGTAGACTTTGTGGCTGACTTTACACTGACCCTGATACAAGAGGTCGAAAGGGAATTGCTGTTCACCTCAGGGACTAGCTCGGGGATCTGGACCCTGTTCACAGGCGGTGCCTCCAACACGAAAGGGTCCGGACTCTGTATCATCTTAAAATCACCTACGGGTAACGTAATTAGGAGTCCATTAGAAATGTGAAATTGACTAACAATGAAGCTGACTATGAAGCTATGATTTCAGGTCTAGAACTGGCTAAGAGCCTCAGGGCCTAAGTCATTGAAGCCAAATGCTACTCCCTCCTGGTCGTAAATCAAGTCAACGGAACATTCGAAGTAAAAGAGGAACGAATGCACAGGTACTTGGACAAATTGAAGGTGACCCTACACTAATTCAAGGAATGGACTCTGCAGCACGTACCTTGGAATCAATATAGTGAGGCTGATGCACTGGCCAACTTGGGGTCATATGTCGGCTCTTATGAATTTGACTGGGGGTAGTGGTACAACTTATGAACTCGGTGGTAGAAGATGGCCATGCCAAAGTAAACTCGACAAGTTTGACTTGGGACTGAATAAACAAATACATAGACTACCTGAAAACAGGAAAATTGCAATCATATCCCAAAGAATTGAAAGCCCTGCGCACCAACGTTGCCAAATTTAGCTTAGTCGAAGGGAAATTGTTCAAAAGATCCTTATTTGGCCTACTGTCTAGGTGCTTAGTTCCGGGAGACGCCATGAGAGAGGTCCAGTAGGGCACTTGTAGGAACCATTCAAGGGCAGAGTACCTGATTCGGAAGCTAATCAGAGCCGGCTTCTACTGGAATGAAATGGAGAAGGATGCAAAAGACTTCGTATGAGAATGTAATGAGTGTCTAAGACACGCCCCGATGATGTATCAACCGGGAGATATGCTTTACCCGGTCCTGTCGCAATGGCTATTCATGAAATGGGGAATAGATATCGTCGGTCCCCTGCCATGGGCACCCGTTAAGGCCCAATACATACTTCTCATGACCGATTATTTTTCCAAATAGGTCGAGGCTCAAGCGTTCGAGAAGGTCTGGGAGAAGGAAGCCATCGACGTCATCTCAGATCACAAAATATGTCGATTTGGGATACCGGTCGAGATCGTTTGCAATAACGAAACACAATTCGTCAGCAGCAAGGTAAGTACATTTTTTGAAGACCGCAAAATGAAGAAGAAATTATCAACGCCTTACCACCCTAGTGGGAACGGACAAGCGGAATGGACGAACAAAACTATACTCCAAAACTTGAAAAAGAGATTAACCGATTCGAAAGGGAAATGGAAGGAAATCTTGCCCGAAGTCTTATGGGCATACCCTACAACTTCGAAGTCGAGTACCGGAGCAACCTCGTTCTCTCTAGTTTATGTAGCGGAAGCCTTAATACCAGTTGATGTAGGGGAACCGAGCCTTACGTTCCAATATGCCACCGAAATGTTTAACGACGAGGCCATGACCATGAGCCTGGAATTATTGGACGAAAGACGGAAGCCGGCCTGGTCAGGTTGGCCGCCCAGAAGCAGCAAGTAGGGAGGTACTACAACCAAAGAGCCAACCTTTGACATTTTCAAGTCGGGGACTTAGTGTTGATAAAAGTAACGCTACACACCAGGAACCCAAATGATGGGAAATTGGGCTCGAATTGGGAAGGACCGTATAGAGTTGCCGGAATAACCGGCAAAGGCTCGTATAAACTCGAGTCGGGAAATGGTCTACAATTATCGAACAACTAGAACGTGGCACACTTAAAGCAGTACTACTGCTAAGGTACGAACTCAATTCCCTTTTTAATTTCGTTATATTACGGACTAACTTATGCAAGTACTCGAATAAGGGCAAATATGACTATTATGTCTAAAAGCACGTGTTGTACTCTTTTTCCCTTGAACTTGTTTTGTCCTGAAATGGGTGTTTTGGCAAGTTTTCTAACAAGGCAACAGTAAAACATGCTACCTTAGTTTTGAAGACTGGCCTTAAACCGGAATTGTTGATCGTTTGTACTAAACCAACAATGTTCGAGCCCTTACAAGTTCAGACTTAAACTACTTGGGGCCATTACCCCTAGGTTAAGATCGTTAGAAAGGGCAAATTTTATATATCAAAATCCAAGGCTTGGTGGTTAGGATTCATTGTAAGGATCAAACGGTCAAACGAATCGTGCCCATGTAGCCCACTCTAGCCACGACACAAGGTTTATGCATCTTCGATTATGTAATCTACATATAAAGCAATGAAAGAAATCTTTGGTTCCTTCATACTTTATTACTACGCATTTCGCTCTGTCGATGCTTCACAACGGATCCTAAATCCTAAAGCCCACAGGCTACCCCGACTCCATATTACGTTTGACTCCATGCTAATGCATTAGGGATGATACACAAATAAAAGATTGCAAATAGATGCTGAAAAGTAAATACATGGTGTTGCAAAGGGAAAACTTTATATATATTTTAAAAAATATTTACAAAGGCAAGATAAAACAGCCTCAAGATAAACAAGAAAAATGTACAAAAAGGAAACAAAAAAAGAATTAAGGCATCTTCGCTTGATCTTCACCGGAGCTCGACTCGGCACCAAAACCTTCAGAACCTTCGGGCTCATAAAGTTCTTTTGCCTCAGCCTCGAGCCTCATGTCTTCTTCAATCTCGGCCGACAAGTTGAATCCTCAAGAGTGAACCTCCTCGAGAGTCTCCCTCTGGGACAACCACTTTACATACTCGGTCTTCGTTCTTAAACGGGCCTCGGCTATCTCTACATTAGCCTTATATTGGGCCAGTATTTCCTTGATTTCGGAAGAATCAATCGAGGTTTCCTCCAATTTGGACTTTAGTGCAGTATATTCCTGGCCAAAGGCATCCTGTTCCGAGGCGGCTGAATCCAGTTGTGCCCCGAGTTTGTCATTTAGCCATGACCACTTGTCGACTTTGTCCTAAGCCACCCGGAGCTGGTCTTTGACTGATGCTAGCTCCTCTTTTGTAGCCTCCTTTTCTGAGGCCAGTAGGTCCATCCTGCTCCTCAGTGCCTCGGCTGTAGTCTTGACCTCATTCATCTCGGCCCAGAGCTAGTCAATCAAATCTATCTTCTCTTGGACCTGCGAGGTTGCGTCATTAGTTAGTACGCGTAACCTCTCATTTTTAACCTAAAAATCCTTACCTGCTCGACCAATTTGGCATGCTCCCGTTTCACGGACGAGGCCTCCTTCTGTGCCTTTTTCGGCTCGGCTCGGAGAACTGGGAGGTCCTTAAGAGTCTCGTCTTGTTAAGTGAGAGCCTGATGGTAGGCTAGAATCACATGTTTAGCCGCATTTTGCACTCTAATTATTGTACTTTGAGCGTGTTTGATATTAAATGATGGTGATTTGCACTTATTACATATTTTATGCTTTGTAGGAGATGATTCCGAGTTAAGAAGGTGTTCTGGAGCTAAATCGAATAATTTGGAGCTTTAAGTCTGAATAAAAGCCCAAGAAATGAAACCGGGATTGCATCCGGGGCTCGTGGACCGGCGTTGCATACGAAAGTTTGAAGAAAGAGCAAGGGATAGAGCAAAATGTACTAGTGTGTCGCATACGGCTTGGCACTAAGCGTCGCATTAGTACAAAATCTTGTCATACGTTTGAGAAGTTCAGAGACTTGGAGTTTTTGGGTCTGACAGAAAAATACACTATTAGGCATAGTGGGTGGCATAGTGCGTAGCATCAGTACAAAATTTTGTCAGACAAGCTAAGTTTAGAGAGATTGCAACTGAGCAAATTGCACTAATTCTACGCACCCTGCGTAGCACTATGCGACGCATGAAGTGTAAAAGGTTTGTAGGTTCTCCCACTTCGGCTCAAAGAGGGTAGTTTCGTCCGGGTTCATTCCTATATGGTATAAATACATTGGAAACACGATTTTGAAGGAACTTTTGACCTTGAAAGCTTTGGGGAAGCATTGGAGGCTACAAGACACGGGATTTCATCATCTCTCCGTCAATCAATACGGGAGTTTGGATTGTAAAGTTATATTGATGCTCTCTTATTCATTAAATCTTTTTGTGATGACTTCCTCCATAATTATGGAATAGTTTACCTTAGGGTTTGACGTGATTTGGTGATTTGGTTATTGATTATGGATATGATTACTGCTTAATTGCTAGAATTTATTGGAAGAGCTTTAACTCTAGTTGTGATTTTATTTATTATCTTGTTTAATCGGAAGAGTAGCATAATATTGAATATTTTTGCAACGCATGCCTTAATTTATTTTGGTACTTCTTTAAAGTAATCGAAAGAGCTTTGTGCTCTACCTCTTAAATTAAGATTGAGAAATATTTGAGAGAAGTTTCTCTTAGACTATTCTTACTAATATATTCTTGCAAGTTTCACCACACTTCACATTAGTTTATTTGAAAGATTTAGATTTAATAGAGAGAGGAGTCTGAATCGGAAGAATAAGTTAATCACCTATTGGATTCATGAGAATCGATAGAATCCCAAGAGTGAAATAAAACTATATCATATCCAGGATCAAAACATTGTATCTATCACGTCAAAACCATTGTTCCTCACATTGATAAGAAACCGACCTTGCTAATCTCTGGTTTGTTGAAGTTAATCGTCGATTGCTTTACTTTAGTAGTTAATCATAGTTTATAACCATTACAAATCAAGTTTTGATCCTGAATAGCGTTAAGCTAGAAATTACTTCAGCATTGTTTAAATCCAATCCCTATGGAGACGATAATTAAACTATACTATCTTTCGCTAGCGAGCATCAATTTCGTATTGTGTTTCGCACTCGTCAAATTTTGGCATCGTTGTCGGGGATTGGCAAACAATAGTGTTCAAATTAGTTTTTAGTGCTAATTCAAGAATTTTTTTTATTCTTCACGGGTTTCATCTTTCGTGTGCAGGCAACAGATTGACGTCTTTGGTGTATGACTCGATCTTCTTCAAAGGAATTAATTCCATATAATCCAGAGGTGAAAAAGAGTATGCGACAGTTGAGGAAAGAGAAAGAACTCACTGGAAAGTTCTTGGGGCAACCTTCAACCCCAGAATACATGGCCAATAACGTTGACGACAAAGTAGATTTAGCTGCAAGAGAGGCAACACAGTAGAGACAAGAAGCTGCACGGATAGCAGTTGAGGCAGCCGGTAGAGGTGATGATGAGACCGTCGACAGTGATGAGGGTCGAAGATTCAATCTAAATAGACCCTTGGTTGAAGATCAGTTCGATAATGCGGTACCCAGGTCTGGTAGAGCATTGTGTGATTATACCAGACCAATCTACAATAATGGACTGTCAAGTGTCAGACCTCCAACAGTAGCAGCGAATAATTTTTAGTTGAAGCAAGGTTTGCTTCAAACCATTCAGAACAACTGTGTCTTCAGAGGGAAGTTTAATGAATATCCTAACACTCATTTGATGGATTTTGAGGAAATCATGAACACCTTCCAATACAACGGAGTGCTAAAAGATGCAGTATATTTAACGGCATTCCCCTTCTCACTGAAGGATGACGCGAAGCACTGGCTTCGTAGCTTACCAACGGGGTCGATCCGGACATGGTAAGATATGACTTAAATATTTCTTGACAAATACTTCTCAGCTGCTAAAACAGTGAAATTCAAAAGGGAAATTCATAACTTTTGCCAAACGGACACCGAAATAGTTTTTTAGGCCTGGGAAAGATTCAAGGAGATGGTAAGGAAGTGTCAGAATAATGGGATTGAATTGTGGATGCAACTCCAAGACTTTTGGGATGGACTGGCACCTCCCTCACGACGAACTTTGAACACTGCAGTCAGAGGACCATTAATGAAGAAGACTCCTGAGAAGATTGTGGTAATTTTTTATGAGCTATCTGAAGATGTCAACCAGTGACCGGCTGAGAGTAATGATAGAAGAAGATCAATTGGGGTTCATCAAGTAGATTCTAACACAGTAGTGCAAGCCCAACTAGAGGCCATGGCCAAAGAGATAAGAAAGTTGATCTTAGCCAAGGTCCATAGCCATCCATCACTAGTTTGTGATTTATGTGGAATGGGTCATCCAACACACGAGTGTCAGGCCTTAGCTGCAGACTAAGTGGTAAATATTGTGGGAAGTTTTGATAGAGGCAACTACCAGAGTGGTAACAATTTAAATTCTATGGGACAGAGGCACCCAGGATTTTCTTGGAATTCACCAAGTGGTAGCCTGAACCATGGCAGCAAAATAACTCTAGACCTCAAGGACAAGGAGCTCCAGGCTTTCAAAATCAGCAGGGGCAGAAATATCATCCTCCATAGTCTAATCAGTCTAGCATGGAAGATCTAATGAAGGCCTTCATTATCAAGACAGATGAGAGGCTTGACACCCATGGTGCAGCTATAAAAGAACTAGGCACATCTTTTCGAAACCTGGAAAGATAGGTTGGGAAACTAGCTACTCTATTGTCTGAGAGGGTTCTAGGAACGCTCCCTACTGATACAGAAAGAAATCTAAAAGAGACAATTAATGCAGTGTCTTTGAGAAGTGGGTACGAGTTGGAGGATCCCATAGCAAAGCAAAAGGATGAGCCGATTGAAAGACAGATGGATATTGTGGAAGAGCAGAAAAATGATAACATTCAAAAAGGTGCAGGGATGGTAAATAATGGTCTAAAGAAGAAGAAGAAGAGGAAGACTAGATCTCAGAAAAAGAAGAAGGATGATAATGCAATAAATAATGAGACCGAAGAGAGCAAATATATGCTTGGTCTACCTTTCCCCCATAAGCAATGAAGGGAGAAATTAGATAAACAATTCGAGCACTTTCTAGAAGTGTTCAAGTAGGTGCATGTGAATATACCTTTCACAGAGGTGCTTCAAAAGATGCCAGCTTATGCTAAATTCATGAAGGAGATATTGTCCAAGAAGCGAAATTGGAAAAGACATCGGTTGTCAATCTGATAGAACATTGTAGTGCCATCTTACAAAAAAAGTTCCCTAAAAATATGGAGATCCAGAGAGTTTTACTATACCTTGCTCTTTAGGAAGTACTAAATTTAAACAATCTTTGAGTGATTCAGGTGCTTCCATTAATCGTATGCCTTTTTCTATTTTCAGGAAATTGGAGGGAGAGATTGGAGAGATCAGGTCGATACTTGTGTCCTTGCAGTTGACGGATCAGACCATAATCATACCTAAAGGAATAGTAGAAGATGTGCTAGTTTGGGTAGACAAATTTGTGTTCCCGGTGGACTTCAATGTGGTGAATATGGAGGAGAATAGGGAGGTCCCATTTATTTTAGGAAGACCCTTCTTGGCTACCAGCAGAGAAATTCTAAAAATTCAGGAAAGGCAGCTCATGATCAGAGTGGAGTATGAAAGGCTGATCTTCAAAATGGAAGGAGAAAGGGGGGCCCTGAAAGAGCAAATTGGAACGAGTGAAGCTGATAAGTGAGGGGTGTACCCGATGTTTACCCTAAAATATGGATAACAATTAAATTTATATGTGATTTTAAGGATATGCGGATTAATTCAATACAAATGATAAATGGTATTAGATTAAACAAATAAAGGACGTAATAAATTGTCAAACCAATAACGAGAGTGATCCCGGAGTCAGTAATGTCTTAACGAGGTGTCTGCCTTCGATCCCGGGCTCACACTAATAAAAAACTGATGAACAAAAGTAAGAACTTTGACTAACAGAGAGAATAAGAGTATATTTCCTTGATATATATGTTACAATGTGTCTTATGAATAGTAAGCCTTCCCCTTTATATAGTAGGAGAGTTTTACCTTAAGTACAATTCTAAAAAAGGTAAAAATCTTCTGTTTCACCGATCACTGATTTTCTGCTGATACGAGCCGAGATTCACGTCATGATATCCGGTTAGGCACGGACATCACGGCCCTTTGTTAGTCGTGTACAGATTCATGGCAATGCTCTCCGAAGTCTCAATCCTCAAATCGGACCTTGAGGATATGGCCCTGACATCCCTGAGGGCAGGTGTTTTTCCTGAGCCCCGATAGGAGGGGTACTTCGCTCTGACTCTGATACATTACGGTCACATTCCTGCTCCATTTGGCTCACCGGGGAGTCTAGTCATGTAGCGGGCTCGGTTTTACCCGTATATAGATAGTCCCATCATTTCTCAGAGAGTAGGTTTGTCGAAACAATGAGAAACAACAGATGGCTCTGGTTCCTTCTTTCGTATATTACGACGGCGAGCCGAAATGTCCCATCAATCATGTCGTTCTTACTTTGAACACGTGTCGCTCACTGGAAGGTTACCTCTGAATGCAAAATGTCGGTTGTTTCCCTATAAAAGCCTCTTTCCTTTGTCCTTTTTCTACTTTCAGGTCAAACCGCTATCTTCGAGCCATCTAACCATTGTCAAAACCTTCTTCAAATCTTAATCCTTGTTCGTCAATCTTCATAGCAATCTCCGGATTCCTACCCAAAATTTCTTCAAATCTTCATACTCTATTCTTCGTCTTCTAAACTCATTTTTCCAAAACTTCGTGTTTATTTCTAATATTTTCAAACTCTCTCCCATATTACAATGGCAAAAACATCGAAAAATGTTCCCCAACAAGTTGGCTCTTTATCTTCTCAACTGGCCGCTGGTATTGAAACGGTCGCCCCCGAGGTGGTGGCCCTCAAAACGGCTTCCCTTATTGCGGATGCTAACAAACCGGCCCCCGAGCCTCCTTTGTCAGCATTTATCCGCGGGGGTTGCTCAATTGCAGACGATTTCAAGGTCGAGAAGGCATCGTGCAAACATGACCGGGGCGAAGGAGTCTCAAGATATATATGTTCAGTGATCGAGGACGTTCTTCCCATAGTTCTTAAGGACTGCGATTAGGAAGGCAAAGACGTAGTAGTCCCCGGGCCCGATGACGCCATTACTATCCATATGGAAGGGTACTTAAGTTTTTACACTTATACCTTCATGTTGGGCTCGGAGGACCCCATCATCCTGGATTTTTGCAAGAGGTACGAAGTGTGCCTCAGGCAAATACATCCATCATCGTGGAGGATCGTGACTCTCCTCCGTTACTTCATGGACAAGACTGAATCTCATCGGTTCACAATCGACCACCTGCTTCGATTATACAGTCCCCGAATGTTCAGAGGGAGGCTGATCAAGATTACACACTGGGCTAGCAAGGCCCCCTTCTCCAGTATCGACAAAGATCGAGACCGTGGCTGGAAGGGATGCTTCGTCCGAGTGGAGACCAAGGATTTGATCCCCCCCTTAATACATGCCATTCCCTGAGAAATAGAATGTGTCTCGTAAATGAAAATCCTTCATCAAAATTTCTTCTTCTTTTATTTCGATCTTCTTATTCATGTTTATGGCTATGTAGCTATTGCCCGAGTTCTGAATGCGGTCCCCCGGTTAAAGGAGTGGATCGAGGGCATCTGTACTCAGATGTCCAATTTTTGAGCGCACATGGCACGAACTCTCAAAGGGCCGATGGGAATCACGCTCTCATGGTAAGGTCTCTTTCCGAATAGCCAATGTTATGTCTCCACCTTATATTAAACTAACCTCTATTCCTTCGGAAGGGGACGAAGATTTTCCCCCACCCGTTGATCCCTCCGGTGTCTGTCTCCGACTCCCTCCCCCAACTTAGGGACGAGCTGGAGGATGAATCTATTTTCGTAGCCCACATGACGACCTATCTTGGGGATTGGGATGCGTTCGAGGGTGAGACTCGCGAGGTCGACTCCCTTCCAACTCAGAAAGTCGACGTGGAACCCTGGGGTGAAACTTCCCAAGATAACGGTTCTGCACCAAAGGAAGTGCCCAGCATAATTGAGATCTCGGGGACGCCCTCCTACACCGAGTCTATGCTCGAGGAGGCCCAAGCGAGGAAGGAGAAATCTAACAAAGTGGCTCATGGCGTAAACGATCCCCTTCGTTCCTTTTTTTACGGCGTGGACTCGACCGTCTTGGAAGACTGTTCAGGGTTGGATGACCTAGAAGTTCCAAGAAAGGATCCGTCTTCAGAGGTTGGCGGGCTGAACTTGAGCCCAAAGTTAATCAACCAGTTCCCGCCCCGAGTGTGGCTCCCGGCCGTAAGAGGTAGGTAATCATCACTGTCCCGAAGGATGCCCGGGTTCTTTCTGCTCCCGTGGGAGTAGCGAGCTACCTCCGATGCCTGATAACCGAAGAAGACCAGGAAAAAATGAATAAGGTGGACATGTCATGCCTGTTCAATGAAACACAGTAGGCGCTGAATCGAGTAAGGCATCAATATGCTTTTTCAAACTTTGACTTAGTTTTTGATATTTCTCATATTTTCTTCTTTTACCCTTTTGCAGGCCTCGGTACTTCATCACGAAAGCTTTTCTCGGTACCAGGCTGAGGTTAACCAGCTTGAGCTTGAGGTCAAGGAGCATGCCGAGAAAACAGATATGTATAAGCCTCTCAGCGAGCAATACGAAGGGGCCATCAAGGACCTTCAGGCTGAGCTGGATAAGGCTTAGAGGGAAGATTCGAACCTGAGGCGGGAACATGCCGATCTGGTCGAAAAGATAAAGGTTTTTGAAGTTAGCAATGAAGACTTAGCCATGATGACTAACGACCAACCATCGCAGGTTCAGCAAAAGATTGACTGGATCGACCAACTCCGAGCTAAAATGAATGAGGTCCAAGCCATGGCCGATGGTTGAAAGAGAAAAATGGACCAGCTAGCTTCGGAGAAGGAAACCACACAGGCACAGCTGGCATCGGTAGAGGTTCAACTTTGGGTGGCGAATGAAAAAGCTGACAAGCGATCTCAGTTGAATGATGAACTTCTATCGCAATTGAGTTTGGCTTTGGCAAAGCGGGACGCCCTCGATAAAAAATGTGAAGCTATAAAGTCTTAGCTACGAACAACCTCCGCCGATGCTGAAGAGATGGTGGACCAGTATAGGGCCGATGTCGAAGTAGCCGAGGCTCGCCTGAAGACTATTGCTAAGTACGTGAGGACGCCTATCCCGGGGGGAGACCCTCGAAAAAATTCATGCCCTAGTCTTTGACCTTTCGGTCGAGATCGAGGAGGCAAAGAGACTTGAGGTCGAGGCCAAGAAGCTAGCCGAACCAGAGGATGAAGGAAGCTACGAGGGCTCCGAAGGCCCCGACGGCTCTGGTGACGAGGCGGGTTCTGGTGAAGATGAGGCGTAGATGCCTTAGGATATTTTTCTTTGTTTTTGTATCTCATACATTTATTTTGTTGAGGCCATTTTCATTGACTTTTGTGAAGACATTCCGGAATGTATATAAAGTTTTTTCCCTTTTGCCAATTTTCAAGTCTATTATCTTTAGCAACCTTTTTACAATTGCAAAGATTTCAAATGCCTTAGCACGGAATCAAAAATAGTAATAAGTTATTTTTCGGAGGTCCGAACAAGACTTGTCCCCGATGTAAGTTTTGCTTGAAACTTATTGGGGCTCGGAGTGACCAGAAGCTTTCCCCAAGATGATTATTTAAATACTCAGACTATATCTTTGTCGAGGGTAATCTTTGAACAGGTTTGAAATTTTGTTAAAGGTCTTATGTTTTAATTACGGGCTTCGTACGTCTCCGAACCATTTTTAGGGCGGCCATAGCCTTTTAGGTTTGGGCACTGCCTACTAGGTCTTGTGCCTCCGGGTTTTGATAACCCGATCCGCCTGAACTTACCTTGGACGGCAGTCCCCGAGTGGGGGTATCCCTTTGGGCTCGAATAAGGGTGGCCCATGGGCTCGATAGTTCCAGGGTAGGAATAGCCCTTAGTCTCGATATTTTTAAGAAACAAAAAATGTTTGTTAGCAAGTTAGAAACTTTCTTTCATTTCTGTGTGTAACGTACAAGATTGTACGAGTGTAGAAGCTCGTATTATAGCTGAGGTGACCTACGCGGGCACAGTTCATTTGACCGTTTGGCCCTTATAATAAATTCTAACCACCGAGCCTAGACAGTTCGAGCACAAAGTTTCCTTCCTTGCTAAAAATCCTAACCCGAGGGTGATGGCCCCCAGTATTCGAGGTCGATCTTCGAGTGGGATCGAATACTGTTGATGCAACCATTGACTCCGATTTAAAACCGGTCTTCGACTCTAAGTTAGCACAGTTTATTGTTGCCTCGTTAAAAACCTTGCCGAAAAACCCATTTAGGACAAAACCGGTTCAAAGGAAAAAGAGTGCAACACGTGCGTTTAGACCTAACAGCTACATTCTCCTTTGGTTGTTACCTGCAAGTGTTAGCCCAATTCATAATAAAATAATTAAAAGAAAATGAATGAGGGCATACCTTAGTAATAGTATCATTTTAAGTGGGTCACATTCCAGTTGTTTAGTAGTTGTGCGTCGTTTCCTGCTTTGAGTTTATACGGACCTTTACCGGTAATCCAGATAACTCGATACGGACCTTCCCAATTTGGTCCTAGCTTCCCTTCGTTCGGGTTTTGGGTGTTCTGTGTTACTCTTCTTAACACCAAGTCCCCGATGTTGAAGTGTCGGAGGTTGGCTTTCCGGTTTTAATATCTTTCTATCCACTGCTTTTGGGTGGCCAGCCGGACTAGAGCACCCTCGCACCTCTCATCCAGTAATTCTAGGCTCGTGCTCATGGCCTCGCCGTTTGATTCTTCGGTTGCATATCAGAACCTGAGGCTTGGTTCTCCTACCTCGACCGGTATTAGTTCTTCGACACTGTAGATCGAATGGGGTGGCCCTAGCACTGGATTTTGAGGTCGTGCGATATGCCCACAAGACTTCTGGCAAGATTTCCTTCCATTTCCCTTTGGCATCGGTTAACCTTTTCTTAAGGTTTTAAAGGATTGTTTTGTTCGTCGCCTCCGTCTGTCCGTTTCCACTAGGGTGGTAGGGTGTTTATAAGATCTTTTTGATCTTATGTCCTCGAAAAATTTGCTTACCTAGCTGCCGATGAATTTCTTCCGTTATCACGCACTATATCGGTCGGTATACCGAACTGACATATTATATGGTCCCAAATGAAGTTGATGACTTCTTTTTCCTGGACCTTCTCAAATGCTTGAGATTTGATCCATTTAGAGAAATTCGGTCATAAATAGTATAAATTGAGCCTTACCAGGTGCCCATGGCAGGGGACCGACGATGTCCATACCCTATTTCATGAACGGCCAAGGCGACAGGACCGAATATAGCAACTCCCCTGGTTGGAGGATCATTGGTACGTGCCTCTGACAGCCGTCGCATTTTCGCACAAACTCCTTCGCAGCTTTCTCCATGCCAACCCAGTAATAGTCGGCTCTGATTATCTTACGAACCAACGATTCTGCCCCCGAATGGTTTCTGTAAGTGGCCTCGTGAACTTCCCTCAAAACATATTCGGTGTCACCCAGCCCCAAGCATATAGTGAGTGGGCCATCAAACATTCTTCTGAATATCTTTGGACATGCTTAACCTAGCGGCCTTCGTATGCAAAGCTCTCGATTATTTGGGATCTGAGGGCAACTTCCCGGTCTTCAAATAGTCTTTATACTTGTTTCTCCAATCCCAAGTTAAACTTGTTGAGTTTATCTCGGCATGGCCTTCTTCCACTACTGATTTCATCAGTTGTACGACCGTTCCTGAGCTGAATTCATCGTCATCAACTGATGAACCCAAGTTAGCCAAAGCATCGGTCTCGTTGTTTTGATCCCGGGGCACGTATTGTAGGGTCCATTCCTTGAATCGATGCAGTGTTACCTGTAGTTTATCCAAGTATCTTCATATTCGTTCCTCTTTCACTTTGAACGTCATATTGACTTGATTTACCACAAGGAGGAAATCACATTTAGCTTCGATCATTTCGGCCCCCAGGCTTTTAGCTAATTCGAGACCTGCAATCATGGATTCATACT
The DNA here is from genome assembly GCA_000715115.1 of Nicotiana otophora. Classification (NCBI taxonomy): domain Eukaryota; kingdom Viridiplantae; phylum Streptophyta; class Magnoliopsida; order Solanales; family Solanaceae; genus Nicotiana; species Nicotiana otophora. The sequence continues at coordinate 127,972 of AWOL01S0030052.1, forward strand.
CGGCCTCATTGTTAGTCAATTTCACAGTTCTAACAGATTGCCATAATACGTTACCCGTAGGTGGCTTCACCATGATGCCAAGTCCGGACCCTTTTGCGTTTGAGGCACCGTCCATAAAGAGGGTCCAGATCATCGAGGGAGTCCCCGAGGTCAACAACAATTCCCTTTTGATTTCGAGTATTAAGGACGGCGTGAAGTCGGCCACGAAGTCTGCTAAAATTTGAGATTCAATGGCGGTTCGGGGTCGATATCGTACCCACTAATTTCCATGGCCCATTTGGCCAATCGTCTTAAGAGATCGGGTTTGTGCATTATGTTTCTCAATGGGTAAGTAGTTACGGCACATATGGGATGGCATTGAAAATATGGCTTTAACTTCCTGGAGGCGCTTAGCAAAGCGAGCGCCAATTTCTCTAAGTGAGGATACCTTGTTTTGGCCTTGCCAAGAGTCCTGCTAACATAATAGATAGTAAATTGCGTACCTTCCTCTTCCCGGTCTACGACTCAACTTACCACTATCTCGGATACCGCTAAGTACAGGTACAACTGCTCGTCTGCCTTCAGAGTAAGAAGCAAAGGTGGACTCGAAAGGTACCGTTCGAGTTCTTCCAAAGCTTGGTGGCACTCCGGGATCCACGAGAAGTTATTCTTCTTCTTCAATAATGAGAAGAACCGATGGCTCTTATTGGAGGACCTTCATATGAACCGATCTAGGGCATCTATACGCCCGGTTAGTCTTTGAACGGCCTTGACATTGTCCACCACGGTGATGTCCTTTATAGCTTTGATCTTGTCGGGATTGATCTCTATCCCCCGGTTGGACACCATGAATCCAAGGAACTTCCCGGACCCGACCCCCAATGCGCATTTCTTCGGGTTCAGCTTCATATTATATTTCTTCAATATGTTAAAGGTTTCGTGCAAATGTTCCAAATGGTCCTCTACTCGCAGGGACTTAACTAATATGTCGTCAATGTAAACCTCCATTGATTTTCCTATTTGCTCTTCGAACATCCGATTTACTAGACGTTGGTAAGTGGCACCGGCGTTTTTTAGTCCGAACGACATTACGTTATAACAATAGGTGTTGTATTTAGTGATGAAGGAAATTTTTTCTTGATCACTCGGGTCCATCCAGATTTGGTTGTACCCGGAATAGGCGTCGAGAAAACTAAGTATCTCATGGACGGTTGTCGCATCGATCATGCGATCGATGTTAGGCAAAGGAAAAGAGTCTTTAGGGCATGCCTTGTTCAAGTCTTTGTAATCTACACACATTCTTAATTTATTTCCCTTTTAGGCACTGTCACTATGTTAGCTAACCAATCTGGGTACTTAACTTCCCGAAAGGAGCCTATATTAAGGCGTTTGGATACCTCGCCTTTGATGAATGCATGCTTGACTTCGGACTAAGGCCTCCTCTTCTGTTTAACCAGGTGGAACTTCGGATCCAAGCCCAACTTGTGAGTAGTTATTTCTGGCAGGATCCCTGTCATATCAAGATGAAACCAAGCGAAACAATATATGTTAGCTATAAAGAATTTAATAAGTTTTTTTCTGAGCTCAGTAGTTAGCCTCGTGCCCAGGTATATCTTCCGATCGGGCAAGTGCTCGATCAATATGACTTACTCCAGCTCCTCAACCATTAACTTGGTAGCATCGGAATTGTCAGGGGCTATGAACGAACAAGGGACTCTGTAATCATCATCCTCGCCTGTCTCCTGCTTCTCTGGTTCGGTTGGGGCCAGTGTCGGTGATTGCTATTTGGTTTCTTCCTTCGTAATCAAACTCGGGTTCTTTGATGTCGAGAGTGTGGATATCGGGGTCACCTCATCGACCGCGAACATTTTTTTTACGGCAGATGTTCTTTGTAAACTGTCTTGATCCCTCCCGGTGTGGGTAATTTTAATGCCTAGAGTAGTGTCGAGGGTACTGCCCTCATGTTGTGAATCCATAGCCTTCGGAATAGAGCATTGTATCTCATATCTTCTTCGATCACATAGAACTTTGTTTCCTAAATTGTTCCAATGGTGTTTACCGGCAGGGTTATATCCTCTTTAGTAGTTTCGCATACCATGTTAAATCCGTTTAAAACTCGGACTGTAGGCACTTTTCGCTCTTGTAGACCTAGTTGTTCCATGACTTACGATCTGATGATATTGGCCGAGCTACCTGGATCAATTAACACACGCATAACTCGAGATTTATTTATGAGTACAGATATTACCAGTGCATCATTATGTGGTTGCCCGATGCCTTCAGCATCCTTGTCATTGAAAGATATGGTTCCCTCCGATATATAATCTCAAGTCCGTTTTTCCCTTGTAATGGACACCTTAGTGCGCTTTAGAATCGTCCCTTGGGGGATGTCAACTCCTCCAATAATCATGTTAATGACGTGCTGAGTTTCCTCTTGCTCGATCTGCTTGTTGGAGGCCCTTTTCCTGAAGTGATTTTTGTCTCGATCACTCAGAAATTCTCGAAGGTGTCCGTTATTGAATAACCGGGCTACTTCTTCTCCTAATTGTCAGCAGTCTTCAGTTCTATGGTCGTGAGTGTCATGATACTTACACATTAAGTTGGGGTCCCTTTGGGAAGGATCGGACTGTAATGATTGAGGCCATTTGGTATCTTTGATGTGTCCGATAGCGGACACAATGCTAGCAGTATCGACACTGAAGTTGAATTCCGATAATCTTGGTGCCTCCCGGGCCCCGAGTGACCTATCGAACCGTTCTTATTCATAAGTCTCCGACTATTGTGGCCTCGATTGTTCCTCTTTTCACTCCTCGCAGGGTTGCGTCTGGACCCATTACCCCTTCAATCTCCATTGTATGGTTGATACCGATCTTTGCTCGATCTTGGTTCATGATTGACAGATCTTTCGGATCCGTTACTAGTTCTGACAGGATAAACGGATTCGTAAGGGGCCCCAAGCTGATCATCTTCGACCCTGATTTTTGATTAGTACCTGTTATGGACATCGGCCCAAGTTACCGCCGGGTATTCTATCAAATTTTGTTTCAACTGCTGCGAAGCTAATGAACTTTGGGGGTTAAGTCCTTGGGTGAATGCCCGAACGGCCTAATCGTCCATGACCGGAGTCAGATCCATCTGTTCCATTTGAAACCTCGACACGAATTCCCTGAGAATCTCGTTATCCCTTTGCTTTACTTTGAAAAGGTCTGAATTCCTGGTCTCGGCCTTGATGGCCCCGGCATGCGCCTTTACAAAGACATCTGCAAGCATAGCAAACGAGTCAATATAAATAGGGGGTAAGCTATGATACCATATCATGGCTCCCTTTCACAAGGTTTCTCCGAACGTTTTCAGCAGAACGAATTCGATTTCGTCATCTTCCAAGTCGTTTCCCTTAATGGCGCACGTGTAGGAGGTCACATATTTATTTGGATCAGTTGTTCCATTATACTTTGGAATTTCGGGCATACGGAACTTCTTTGGGATTGGCTTCAGAGTTGCGCTCGGAGGGGAGGTTTTAGGAGAAATTTCATAGAATCCAGGCCCTTCAGATTCGGTGGTGCTCCTGGGATTTGATCAACCATGGAGTTATAGGTCTCCACTTTTTTTGTCATTTATTTCTATTTTCTTTTCTCCTGATTCCACCTGTTTTATCAGTTCCTCGAGCATCTTTATTATCTCGGGGTTGGTCCCGGGTTCAGCTTCACTCAGCCTTTCTGTGGCCGGTTCATTTTTGCGAGTGTTTTTCCAGGATGGTTCGGGCTCAACTCTGCTGGGGGTGCGGGTTTGGTTCTGCAACTAGGCTATTGCATCCTATTGAGCCTGTAACATTTCGAAGATCACCCGCAAGTTGATCCCATCACCCTCACCATCGTGTGTACTCAGGGCTATCGATCGAGCTCCCCCGTGAATGTTGTTTTCAGGGTAGGTAGGAAAGTTTGCTTTGATAGCCAGGTGTGAGTTAGCATTGATCAAATCCGCGACTGGGACTCCGTTGGGGTCAATAGGGGGCACCTCGTTACTGGACGCCATGTTGTTGTTTTCTCCATGGCGGTCAGACTCAGCATCAACGTTCAAATGAGCAGATTAGGAGTTTGACATTCTTAATTTGACCTGAAATTAAAAGCTTAAAGAACAAGTGTAAAATAGAGTGCGTTATGGAAATTTGTATCAAATTGCCACTATTAACTTTAGCCCCGTGGTGGGCGTCAAACTGTTTATCCTAAAAAATGGATAACAATTAAATTTATATGTGATTTTAAGGATATGCGGATTAATTTAATACAAATAATAAATGGCATTAGATTAAACAGATAAAGGACATAATAAATTATCAAATCAATATGGAGAGTGATCCCGGACTCAGTAACGTCTTAACGAGGTGCCTGCCTTCGATCCCAGACTCACACTAATAAAGAACTGATGAACAAAAGTAAGAACTTTGAATAATAGAGAGAATAAGAGTGTATTGCCTTGATATTCATGTTACAATGCATCCTATGAATAGTAAGTCTTCCCCTTTATAGGGGAGTTTTACCCTAACTACAATTCTAAAAAAGGTAAAAATCTTCCGTTTCGCCGATCACTTATTTTTTGCCGATACGAGTTGAGATTCACGTCGTGATATCCAGTTAGGCACGGACATAACGGCCCTTTGTTAGTCGTATATAGATTCTTGGAAATTCTCTCTGAAGTCTCAATCTTCAAATCGGACCTCGATGATATTGCCCTGATAGCCCCGAGGGCAGGTGTTTTGCCCGAGCCCCGATACGAGGGGTTCTTTGCTCTCACTCTGATATATTACAGTCACGTTCCTGCTCCGTTTGGCTCACCGAGGAGTCAAGTCATGTAGCGGGATCGGTTTTACCCATATACACTCGAAGAAGGTGAAAATGAAACGTCCAGCATGGATGAGTGCACTGGGTCGGGCATACAAAGGAGATCCCGACTTCGATTCCGACCCCGGCTAGATGAATCAGGGAAGTTTCCTTTACCTATTGCTTTTATTTATGTGTCATGGGGACATACCACAATTTAAAGTTTGGGGTGGGGAATGTAAATATGTATATGTATGTTTGTAATCGTTTCTTTTGATTGGAAAAACAAATGACTTTTCCAGATGATGGGTTTCCTCGGGTGTCTTCTTGAGGGATAAAAGTCGAAGAAAACTTTTTTAGCCGTTTATTTTGTTTTGTTTGCTTAGGTAGTGTAACAATCCCACCTTGGTTTTTCTTCATGTCGCGGTTCTTTTCTAAGGATTTTGCTTGAACCGGGTATAGTTAGTTTTTTTTATTAGGAATAGTGAAGTCTTGTACTATGTATTAAATGGAGATAACTTTCCTTGACTCTGTTGTGCCTTGAGAGCAGTGAGTACCTTTGTTGTGATGCCTAGGCTCAGTTCTTAACTCATGGATATGTACCTTAAATTGTTTGATTGTAACTTTTCTTAACTGCTTTAACTAGAGAGTCGGGATAGATCCGATCCTAAGTGAGTTATGTGCCAATGTGTGTGCGAGGTTTTGTGATATTCTGTGCATGCTAGTTGATGTCTAGAACTTACCCCGTGTATTTGTAAAGCAAAATAGTAGTCTTGTTCAGTTTAGGAAGTAATATAAGCATTTCTTTGTTGAGCCAATTATATGATTTTAGCCACTTAATTAATGGATAACTTAGTTAGCCCGTTGAGCATGTATTCCTATTTCTTTGGAAACACTACAAGCTTGATCTCTTTGTTTGAATTGTCTATCTGTTTGAACCTTGTATCTCTCTTGAGCACTTGATTTTGTGATGAGCTTGTTAAAGCTAAGTGAAGTATGGTCTGGTTTTAAGTGGAACTATAGAAAAAGGAGAAAGGTGCATTGTTCGAAAAAAATTGTGAGAGCTACTTGGAGATAATTGAAAGAAAGAATTTGATTGGAAAAAAATAAATAAACCAAATTAGAACTTAGAAAAGAAAAAAAATGGATTTCATGCTAGTGGTAGTTCTCATCTTGTTTGTGCTTAAAAATATTAGGAGTCTGAGGCTAGTATGTATGAAGGTTGGGGCTTGGTTCAAAATAATTGTGGGGTTTAAAGTGTTAATGTATATGTATTAAAGTGCTCAAGGAGGTGTAATCACTATTATCCAAATTGTATCCTACCTGTCACGCAGCCTATATATTATAACCTATTAAAGTCCTACTTGATCCTTGACTGAATGAGCTAAATTAGTATAGTATTACATTACGGGCAATCATATGGTACGTCTTCTGTGGCGCATGAATTTTATTTCTGAGAGTGAGTAAATTCTTTCTATCTTGAGTTCCTAGTTGTTCTTGAACGTTATTGTATGTGGAACTACTCTCTATTATTTGTGTGAGGGCATATGATTTGCGAAGGTAAGATAAAGTCTTTGACATCTGTGTTAGAGTAAGCGGGTTTTTGAAAAATGCATGGTGCTTTTGAGACGAGTCTTGAGGCTAGGATGTTATGATATGGTGCTAAGTCTATTTTAAATATTCTTGGCCTGATGCGTTAGGGAAGTTGTTTAATGAAAACGTCGTTTCTATGTAAAGTGTAGTTTAATTGCTCGAGGACGAGCAATGGTTTAAGTGTGGAGTATTGATGGTAGGCTAGAATCACGTGTTTTAGCAGCATTTTGCACTCTAATTACTGCACTTTGAGCGTGTTTGAGCTTAAATGATGGTGATTTGTACTTATTACGTATTTTATGCTTTGTGGGAGATGATTCCGAGTTAAGAAGATGTTCTAGAGCTAAATCGAATAATTTGGAGTTTTGAAGTCTGAGTAAAAGCCCAAGGAATTAAACCGGGATCGCGTCCGGGGCTCGTGGACCGGCGTTGCATACAAAAGTTGGAAGGAAGAGCAAGGGCTAGAGCAAAATGTACTAGTGTGTCGCATAAGGCGTGGCATTAGTACAAAATCTCGTCAGACGTTTGAGAAGTTCAGAGACTTGGAGTTTTTGGGTCTGACAGAAAAATACACTAATGTTAGGCATAGTGGGTGGCATAGTGCGTAGCTTCAGTACAAAATTTTGTCAGACAAGCTAAGTTCAGAGAGTTTGCAACCAAGCAAATTGCACTAGTGCTACGCACCCTGCGTAGCACTGTGTGACGCATGAAGTGTAAAAAGTTTGTAGGTTCTCCACTTCGGCTCAAAGAGGGTAGTTTCGTCCGGGTTAGTTCCTACATGGTATAAATACACTGAAAATATGTTTTTGAATGGACTTTTGACCTTGGAAGCTTAGGGAGAGCATTGGAGGCTACAAGATACAGGATTTCATCATCGCTCCATCAATTCAATACGGGAGTTTGGATTGTAAAGTTAGATTGATACTCTCTTATTCTTTAACTCTATTTGTAATGACTTCCTCCATAAATATGAAGTAGTTTACCTTAGGGTTTGACGTGATTTGGTGATTTGGTTATTGTTTATGGATTTGATTATTGCTTAATTGCTTGAATTTATTGGAAGAGTTTTAACTCTAGTTGTGATTTTATTCATTATCTTGTTTAATCGGAAGAGGAGCATAATATTGAATATTGTTGCAACGCATGCCTTAATTTATTTTGGTACTTCTTTAAAGTAATCATAAGAGCTTTATGATCTACCTCTTAAATTAAGATTGAGAAATATTTGAGAGAAGTTTCTCTTAGACCATTCTTACCAATATATTCTTGCAAGTTTCACCGCACTTCACATTAGTTTATTTGAAAGATTTAGATTTAATCGAGAGAGGAGTATGAATCGGAAGCATAAGCTAATCATCTATTAAATTTGTGAGAATCTATAGCATCCTAAGAGTGAAATATAATTGTATCATATCCAGGATCAAAACATTGTATCTATCACGTCAAAACCATTGTTCCTCACATTGATAAGAAACCGACCTTGCTAATCGTTGGTTTGTTGAAGTCAATTGTCAATTGCTTTACTTTAGTAGTTAACCGTAGTTTATAACCATTACAAATCATGTTTTGATCATCCTGAATAACGTTAAGCTAGAAATTACTTGAGCGTTGTTTAAATACAATCCCTGTGGAGATGATAATTAAATTATACTATCATTGACTAGCGAGCATCAATTTCATGTTGTGTTTTGCACTCGTCAGATCCTTATACATGTCCTTCTTCTGGACCTACTCTTTGAGCTCAAACTCGAGCTAGCTGACTTCCATACGAGACTGAAGGAAGCTTTCGTGGTGGAGCACCGAAGCCTGAAAACATAATGATAAGATCGTTAGAACATGCAACTAAGTAAGATTCAGAAAGGGTACAAGGAGTAGACATCGTACCCGGTTCAGTGTCTGTTGCACCTCGTTGAAGAGGCTCGGTGTGCCTACTTTGTTCATCTTCGCCCGACTCTCCTTGATCATCAGGCAATGAAGATAGCTGGCCACACCAACCAGAGCGGACAACATCCGGTCATCTACCGGGATAGTAAGCATGACCGTTATTTTACGGTCGGGATCCACACTCGGGGAAAGGAACTGCCTCACTAGCTTCGGGCTCGGGCTCGAGCTCGGCTCGGTCGCTCCCAATGGAACGTCCTTTTTTGGGACCTCCAGGTGACCAAGCCCGGAATAATCCTCCAATGCGCTCATGTCCATGCCGTCAAAAAATATGTTGAGGGCATCATATGCGCCCCATGTTGTCTCATTTTATTTCTCTTTATCGGCTCTCGTCGAACAAAGACTTTATGTGAGACGGCGTCTCCGTGATGTCGATGACACCGGCTACTTCCTTCAGGGCAATGGCGACTTCTCGGGAGGTTGTGGCCTCTGATTCTCCTTCTCCAGTTGCCACATGTTTTCCTTCGTTGATGGTTGATTCGTGAGCAACAAACTCTAGGTCATCGTCCTTAGTGTGATCCTTGATCCAAAAGAGGGAGTCGGGGTCCAGTACCCTGGCTTAGTACTATTTTTATTGCTTTTCTGGACTCGGACAACTACCCTCTTCTTCTTGACCTCAACGTCCAGGGAGCCAGAGGATTTCCTCTTTTTCTTCTTTTTCTCCTCCTTTGCAGCGGCTTCAGTCTATCTCGAATCAGAGGGTTCGACAAGAGAGGACGGGGCTTCGGCTTCATCTAATGGACGAAGCTTAGTGGTCTTGGGAAAACCTATGAAAGGGAGAAAGACTTAGCAGAAATAAAAGTTAAGTATGAAAATGGAATTACTCGGGAGGAAGACTCACCATGGGAACGGGTCTCCCACTTGCCCTTCGAAATCTTGCGCCATTCACGCTCGAAGTAAGACATTTGTTTGAAGATCCCCACGATCCATTCCTTGAAGCGGGGGACTGCATTGGGAACTTGGGCGATCGTTGCACAATGGTAGACACATGCAATTAGAAAGAGAAAAGAAGTACCAAGTACTCGGGACGGAGAAGACTTACGGAATGGGTTCCACTTTTCAGGGAACGGTAGAAATTCGAGGGAATAAGGTCTTCGGTTTTCACCCAAACGAATCTCCCATGCAAACCTCGATCTCGATCTTTATCGTTTTGTGAGAATATAGCTTTGATGGCTCGACGAACGAGCTTGATCAACCCCCCTTGGAAGATTCGGGGACTGTAGAGACGAAGCAGGTGGTCGAGGTTGAACCTTGGTACTTCGGTATTATTGACGAAGTGGCGGCAGAGGAGGATCATGATCCTCCAAAAAGACGGGTGAATCTGCCCGGGGAAGACTTCGTACCTTTTGCAGAAGCCGAGAATTATTGGATCCATCGAGGTGAGCGTGAAGGGGTAAGTGTTAATACTTAGATACCCCTCTACTTGAGTAGTGATGTCTTCATTGGGCCCGGGAAAAATCACTTCTTTGCCTTCCCAGTTGCAGTACACCCGAACTGTAGGGAGCGTGTCCTCAGTAAGGGAGCATATGTACCTCCATGCTCCCTCGCCTCGATCCTGTTGATTGGAATCCTTCTCAAATTTGAAGTCGTTTTCAATAGAACAACCCCCGGGAACGAAGCTCTTCAAAGGAGGCTCGGGAGCCACCTTAGGAACGGTCACCTCAACATTCGTGGCCGGGTTGGAAGTTAAAGGGGCAGTCTGTTGAGGCACAGATTTGGAAGTTCTTGCCATCGGATTCTAGAAAACATGAAGGTTTGAAGTGATGATGAATATTTGAAGATGGGGATGAAGGTATGAAGGTTTGACTTGAGGATTTAAAGGAGTATGAAGATTTGAAGATGAAGATATGAAGATCTAGAAATCAATGTATGAAGATTTGAAAGTGTTAGAGTTAAGTGAAGAATTCGAGGGTAAATCAAGAAGCTCTGGAATCGGAAAGTAAGAAAGTGAAAAAGCAGTCGGAGCTTTTATAGAGGAAGGGTAATCAATGCATGACGTTTCGCAGTCGAGGGCAGTCAACCGATGGCCGACACGTGTCCAAAATCAGAACAACGCGACTGATGGGACGTTTCGCTGACCCGTCGACTCGGTTGTAGCGTACGGAAGAAGGAACCGGGGTTAATTTATCGCTTTTCGTCGCTTCAATAAATCTACTCTCCGAAAAATGAGGGGACTATCTATGTACAATAAAATCGGGGGTTTTTTCCCGATTCCCCGATGAGAGAACGAAGAGGAAGCACGGCTAGACATGATTATAATCGAGGCCAGGAGCCCCTCGTATCGAGACTCGGGAGGAATGAATGATGTGTCTGAGATCGGACACGGTAAAACGACGTACCCGGACCAAGTATAGCTTCCGGACCTCGGGAGGCGCGGTGAACGGTTATGCATGACGGGTAGGAGGCCGTAATATTCGCCCTAAATCGGATATTACTGCGCGAATCCCGTTCAGTATCAACTGTAAATTAATATTTGCCAGAAAAAGAAGATTTTTACCTTTTTTAGACTTGTACTAAGACTGAAATTCTCCCACTATATAAAGGAAAAAGTTTTCTTTATTCTGACACATTATAACACGCAACTCAAAGCAATAAAAGTTTACTTTTGTTTTCTAACTATTGTTCAAGGCATTATTCATTTGTTCTTTTCTTCACTCGCGACCGAGCTTGTACCGAGGGTTCAATCGAGGACGAGTTCTACTGTTCAATCTGAGATCAGGCTTGGTCATTACATAGCGTTTAGTTTGATCATTTATTTTGTCTTTAATTCATTTACCGTTTATTCTTAATTATTTGTATTGAATTAAATCATGTATACTTTAAATCATGTACAAATTTAATTTTTACTCATTTTTGGGACAAGCAAAGCTGATTTTAGAAGCTTGGCTAAACATGCTATAGATAAACGGGAAAAGTGCAGTAGATGCATCACAGCTGTACATGCGCTTTGTACCCTCTTTGTTTCAATACTATGAAAGATCTCATGTTATCTCTACTTAGTTATCATCTACATTTGAACAAAGACTCCGTTCATTGTTTTTCTTTAAAAAAAACGATGCAGAGACAATAGGAATGATATTGCTCCCCAATAAAGATTTTCTTTGCCAGATGCGTTTTATTTGGGTTTTGGCAAAGCATGGGGAGGCAGAAAGCAGGAACGTCTGTCCAATGTCTGCAGAGGCCGATATAGCATTTTGGCTATAAATTCACTTGAATCTAGAACTGTCGATACTGAGTATAGATATAAGTATACCACCTTATATCAATAAGAGGTGTCAGTTGATACCCTTTCGCGCGAAATTACACTATATAGGTAGGTAATATTTTTTTTATATATATATATATTATATGTTGAAATCCCCTTGATTTTTTCATATTTTACTTTTACATATTTTCACACATTTTAATGAAAATCGTGATCTCGCCATTGTAAGCTGTAAACCTAATAAAATTTCAGTAAATAATAGATTTTAACCCATGATTCGAACGATACAATAAGTTTAAGGTAAAGTTGAACATCGAGTTTAAATTTTGCATTTCTTCAATCATTCCTACATTGGGCAAATTCAAATTTTAGCAATGCTTTCTGGGCCTGCATGTCCCCAGATAGGGTTTAGGAATACCCCCACTGTTGCTTTTAAACTATAGGCATGTGCTTCTTTTGGTCGTTTTGATCTAAGTCTAAAATAGTACCTGCAAATGCTAAGTATTGTCCCCTAAAAAATTATAGGTATCCCCCGGAACCGGTAGCGGAGCCACTTTATTCCAAAGAGTGTCAACTAATGCCCTGTCGTCCGGAAAATCACACTTTGTTGTCACGTAATCAGGAGATTACGGGTTCAAGTCGGGGAAATAACCTCTTGCAAAAATGCATGATAAAATTGCGTACAATAGACCATTGTGGTCCGACCCTTCTCCGGATCCTACGCATAGAAAGAGCTTAGTGCACTAGGTTTTCCGTTATATGTTATCATATGTTGACTCCCCTTGATTTCTTTGTATATTTACTTCTTTATTTTTTGACATTTTTAATAAAACACCATATGAAATGATATGAATATACCTAAATTGACTCGAACACAACTATTATTATGACAAAAAAGTATGTATACTCCTATTTACGGATTTTCGAATTAGGCATTGGTTTTTAGGTGTCTGCATATTGATAAACATTAGTATTAAATTTGGTTTAGTAAAAGTAGGTACAAGGCCTCACAACCCTTGAAACATAGACCAGTCCACGACTTTCTTTTTTCAGTTAATGATCATTTAGGTGGTCCATACGGCATTGAGAAAGCAAGGCACGAAAATTAATATTTACTTATTATTGTTATTATATAGTGTTATTTTTGTTGTTATTAGGAGTCTTAGTATTGTAGTAATTGTAGTTGATATTATTGTTTAATTTTTAATAATTCTTTACTTGAATAAGTAGCAAAACATGGAAGAAGAACGAAGCAGCAGGAGATGATTGAATTATTTTTTACTCCTTTTTTGTTAATTAGGGATCTCGAGTTCAAGTTAGGAGTATGGAGTCGGTTTTGTTATAAATGACTTTAACATTTTCCGGTGAATCCAAATATTGGACACCAAGTGAAAACCAAAGAAAGATTATTCTCCTACTTTATTAAATGTGGGCGCATGTACTACCTTGTTTATTGGTAACAAATCATGAAAAAATCGTTACATAAACTTTTATCACCTTCTTTTAAGCAAAACATATAAACAAGTTTGTTTGTCTTTTTTTCTTGGTAGGAAAGATTCGCTATTTTTCCCAAATATATTATTAAATATTATTACATTTCGTGGAAGTTGACATCAAATTGAGAGATTGAAATAAAAAGATAAATGCCTAGTAATTAGTAAAGGAGGTATATGAAGATAAGTTCAAGTTAAAGGTTGTGAACAATTATAATATACAAACAGTAAAGGTGCAAAGTTAAAATGTAAAACCCTCCAAAAAAAAAATCCTTGAGAATGCGAATAAAATACAGAGTTAAAATGTAAAACCGGATTAGTCGATGCCCCAACTAATCCGGTTTCGTGCTGTTTAAGGCCTAATAAAAAGAAAGAAACACTCTATATTATGAATAATATTAACTAGAATCCGGAACTTCTAGTTAAAGGTGGAGATCGAAATCATATCCATCATATTGCTTTTTACTCTGTTTGTCCTATAAAGAATGACACTAAAATATATAGACATGCATATAGAAAGCAGCAGATGCAAGTGTAACTATTTATTTTCGACTCAAACTGTATATATATTGGTGAATTTTTATTTAAAGATGTATTTATACTAAATCGAGATGCATTATCACAAACAAGTGGTAATGGCAATACTATTTCTTAACCGTTGACTTGACATTCTGATTTATTCTTTGAGAGAGAGTCGAATTGTTCTTTGTTTGACTATGCTTTTTCTAAGAATTTCTTAAAAAGATTTTTAACGACAAAAATTATACTTCTGTATTATATATAATACTTACATGTAATATTATTCCCTCCGTCTCAAATTATCTGTCGTGATTTCTAAAAATAGTTATTTTAAATTATTTATTATTTTAGAAGTTCAAGACTAAATTAATTATCGTTTTTCTATTCTACCCTTAATATTAATTGTTCTTGAATACTATAAATACCTTAATTATAAATAAATATTAAATAAAGAGAAATTATACCTTCAAATATAAATAAGAGTAAAACAGTTAAGAATCTCTCATATTTAATATTTTTTAAGAGACATATATAACAAAAACGCGACATAAAATTTGAGACAAAGGGAGCAGTTTTAAACTCTTTGTACTTGGAACATATCATTCTTGAGGTGATAAACAGCATATATATAATTATATACTATATAGAAAAGTTTGGTCATATCCTATGTAATAACGTAGGCGTCCCCACCAGTATTGTTTTTACCAGACGATTTGCCACACCTAAATGTACAGACAAACATACGCACGTACTCATTTACGGACGCTCGCTCGCTTTTAAGGGCGAAGTTAGAGAGTACCGAAAGCGGATTTGACCGAACTCAATAGTTTTGGTTTGAATTTTTTATTTGTCTTAAAAAATTTATTAAATATATATAAATTATTAATTTAAAATTCAATACTTGAAATCATGGCTCCGCCTCTAGCTCCCTTCATCTACTCTCTTATCTATTTTCTTCCATTTTTTAAACTTCTTATGTTTCTACTAACATTATTTTCTTGTTAATTCGTTTAAGAAAAAATTGATAAATTTATATATTTGAAAACATCTACTCCCTTAATCCCATTTTTATGTGATATAATTCTAAATATTAAGTTAAACTATCTAATTTTTGGTGTGATTCGAACTTAAAATGTTCAATTATTTTAAAATAAGCATTACATATTTAGAAACTACATAAAAAGTATTATAAGTCACAAATATTAATAATTTAAAATATTTAAAAATATATATATAAAAAACTCTTTTTGACACAATTGTATCACATAAAGTGGTATAGAGAGAGCATATTTAAGATTACAAATTTTTAAAAGGGCACAATACAAAATTGGTTGGTCGGCTAAAACTAATTCCATTTGCTAGCCAAAAATTATGTAAAATATGTATATCATATGTATATAATACATATATATACAAAAATATATATAATTTATCAATTATTATTTTTTAGAGCAGCTAAAAATATATAATTCTCATTTTAAAGTCTTATAATTATATTAATATTATGATTTTTATGAATATATTATATTATGGATGTTCATTTAGTACTCCGTTGTAAATAAGCTTCCTGAA